>JAQMYG010000004.1:18901292-18925424 GCA_030014215.1 Clariallabes teugelsi
ATTACATGCGGAACAATTCCGCGTCTGTTTCTGTAAATTTAAATCATGTTTTTATTAAGTACTCGGTATCGGTATCGACGAGTACTGAAATGCAAGTACTCGTACTCGTACTCGTTTTCCAAAAATGTGGTATCGGTGCATCCCTACTTACTGTAGACCTTCTCGAGCTGACAAACTAACCCAAAGATCTTCACACTGTTCCACACAGCAAGGGAAAAAAAAAAAAAAAAAGTGGCATGATCTAAAAACCAACCTCATTAACCTCAGCTTCACCCCCTTATAGAGCATTTCCTGATTCTCATCGTCACTCAGGAAGATCCTGAACCTATCTGAACCATCACGGTGGCAATCAGCCAAACTCAACAGCCCAACACACAACCCTAAGAGGGCCGTCTTATCCGCGGGGTTTCTAAAGAGGGCCGTGAAGCTTCGCCTCTGTTCTCGGTTCATTTGCAATCAGCTCACAGCACAGGAAAGAGCGACTAAACTGAGAGCAAGTGTGTAAAAAACTCAGCAAATCGCATTCTGTTTGTCTTTTCCTGACGTGTAAAGCAATTATGCAAATCTTGAGCTTATTTTTTTCCGAAAGCATTTCAGGATGTGTCAGTACTAAATGTCTTTTTTTTTTTTTTTTCAAGCAAAGATCTCCACCTCTGCAAAACACTAAAAACTAAACAATCAGAACTTAACTGACTTACAAGAGTATTTGTATATGCATGGATTTGATAGAATTTTAAGCATCAAAACAGCTAGCTTCAGCTAAATTTTGTCGACTATAAACACCTTCCCCATTCTATTTTAAACAGACTTTATTTACTACATTACGACTGTACCACTCCTGTGATTATTTTGAGTAATTCACAATCAACTTTTATTTCCTGTCAGTTATGGCAGTTACGGCATCGTTATGGAATGAGTCAGTGTCACTTTTAAGACAGGAAATAAAAGTTGATTGTGACTTGGCTGGAGTTTTGTATTACTTTTCCTTAATATAATATTGCGTAGTGAAATCTGTTCATTATTTTTGAATTACGCTGTATATAATATATGTATTGTATGTAGTGTACAGGTAGTCCCCGACTTACGAGCATCCGAGTTACGAATTTCCGCAGATATGAACGGACAACGGTTCTACTTTTGGTTCAATCACGGAAGTAGCTCACGTGTATTGTACAATGGTTCAGTGCACCAGATACCGATATTTACAATTATATACAATATTTTCAGTGTGTAAGTGAATGTATAAAACGTCCTGTACAGTATATTGTACATGTGTGCGTGTGGCGGTGAAGGAGAAATGAGTCGGCCTCACCAATGAATCAGTCCGGGACCTCGATGATAGAAAATGTCTGTCCTGTGAAGCTGTCCTGATGGTGAATAATCCTAATTTAGGAAAATCCTCAACAAAACAGACTTCACAGTCCAATACAGTGGAAAACAGCTCTGAGACAAGCTGTTGTCTGGGATTCCCCTCGCGATTTAAAGGCACAGAGATAACACTGTTACATTTCACTGCGCGATTAATTTCCTTAGGTGCGGTTACACTTTTTGGCAACATGATGGCAGTGTGGGGAAAGGGGACAGAGATTTAGTCAAGTGGAAGTACAAGTCAAAGGCGTACAAGTCTCACTTTGTCGGCGTTAATATGCACTAGTCTACTGTACCTCTTCCACGTGAGAGGTGTTCGGTAAAAATTTGTCATAAAACTGACCGCTTTTGAGATCAAGAGCACCAGATCTAGTTAAGCTCAGGTTTAAACCGGTAAACTGAGTCAGAACAACGTGTTTGCTCAGCACTAATACCCACCCGAGTAAGTAACTCCATTAATCAGAGTTCGTCTGTTACACGAGGCACAGAAAAGATTCACAAGATCTTCTGAATTCAACTTTATTGTTTTTCAATGTTTGTCAATACAATCAGATGGAATTGAGTTTCACTTACACATACTGTACGTCATATTACATCATAAACCTGTCAGGACACTACTTTCGAGCTTACCTGAACCGGCGGTGTAGATTCAGGGAGTCAACACACTCCCAGGAAGTTTACACACCCTCATGGTTCACTGTCGCTGCCTTTATGTTGCCATTACATCAAACCTTCTCGTAAAGGAGGACGAGTTCAGCGCTCCGTTTTAAAAAGACTCGGCTCGGCTGTCCCTTCTTCTGCGATTAGGATTTAGGATCTACGGTTGTTCTCAGAGCAACAGCTTAATCCTCTAGTTAACCTCTTGTTGAGCGGTAGGGAGAGGAGAGGGCGCAGGCTTTCTCGGACATGCGTACACACTAAGGACACCCGTTGAGGGCAAAGGCACGTTTTATGAGCTGTGAACACCTAATGAGGTGTAAGAGTTTTCCTGGAACGAGCGAAATAAGCCTGGCTCAGAGCGAATATCAGACAGATGGCTTTTCTTGGAAGTCTTGTGATGAACGTACTGTATATCTGCCAGGGTTCGCACTTTGTCAAATTACTTTCTAGTGTTGTCTAGACTTCAGGTTTGTTTATACTGTATATCCTGATCAGGCATAACGTTAAAACCATTAACATTATAACCACATACAGTAGGTTTTGCGTTTCCCTTGTGATTTCCCTATTAACTTAAAAATGTCTATCTGTTTTGTCTCAGCTAGTCAGCTAATTAGGTTTCTTAGTTAGCTTTGTTAACTTGTGTTGTTAATTTCTGCAGCACCGTGGTCCTGGAGAAACGTTGTTTCATTTCACTGTGAACTAAACTGTATATGGTTGAAAAGATGACAAAAGCCTACTTGACTTGACTTGCACAGGATGTTGGCAGCACGTTCTTTGGGTGCCGTAGGTTGCATGACGGGTTCTCCATGGATCGGACTTGTTTGCCTGGCGCATCCCATGGGTGCGTGATCGGATTGGGATCTGGGGAGTTTGGAGACCCGAACCCGTGCCAGTTGCACGGTGTGCTGTTGTGCATCGAGTGTTCTGGTGCCTTTCTATCGTGGGTTCAGTCTTTTGTGCTGCGCTAGTTTTTCTTTTTTGGGATCGGACTGGACGAGCTAGCCTTTAACCCTACAGGCTTGGGTGAGACTTGGGAGCCCATGATCTCATTGCGCAATCACCATGCACATCACCTGTTTCAGGTAGAACGTACAGGTCCATACGCGCCAGAACCACCAGACTGTCCCACAGACTTTTCCATATCCTGTGAGGCTGCTGAATGATCATTAACCCCCCTCTCTGCTCCTGACCTCATCTTTTCTTACATATCCCACATAGGCGTTATGGTTATTGCACTGCTGCACTATTGCTGCACGTTATTACATGCCAGGAAAGAAGATGCCCTAATGATATCTCGTCGTTATTCATAACGATGACAATAAAGTTATAAATAATTGACTGATTGATCCAGTCACCAGTTTACTGGAATATAATTGATAATCAGAGTTAACGTGTCAATGCTACGTGGTGTTACTGTCAAGGCCGATCAGTGTAGGAAGCACTGGATAATAGACACTGTGACAACGCAAAGTTGATCCGGATGCTTGAGAGCAAGCTAGAGGCGATAACGGTGATGAGAAAACTTCATGCAACATGAGGAAGAAACCTTGAAAAGAACCAGACTCGTTTTCGCACCAACTATACCAAACCCACCATCAAACTTTATTGCATTTGTGGCTTTTTTAATTACCCTATGTCTAATGACATATCAAACCAAAGAGGAAACAAAATAAAAATACATACATATATAAATTTAGGTGTGAAAATGCCTTAAATCAATCAAAGCCAGGTTGAGACGAATTTAATGGAAAAGGATCAGATACGTCCAGTACAGTGTAAAAACTAAAATTAGACTAAATTCTACTGAAACACGGCTGCATGCATTAGCGTAGGAGTGTGATGTGATATAAACAACCGAGCTAGAAAACCTTAATAAAATATTCATCGGAATCTGAATAGGGTTATGGTTATGGCACGCTATAGTTCACGCCATGGTGCGTTCCTGGTGCTGCAGGGGGTTTCCAAGGAAATGAACTCCCATTCTAAAGCTCTTTATGGTATTTAATAGGATTCAGCAGAATTTCCTCTTAAACTTCTTCCAGGGAGGTACGACTAAACCCGATTTCGACATCAGCCCAGGATACGGTCGTCCGGAATCCGTACGGCGTTTCAAATGAAAATGACTGAACAGAAAAATAAAGGTCATGGCTTTATAAAAAGAAGCTCAAGAGAAGAGAAGACTCGAGATTCCTGTAACAGCTCCGGTTTAAAGGCTTATTACACCTCGGATGTTTAATGAATACACAATTCTCTGTACTGTAAATAAAACACGTGCATGCTGCGCCTTTTAGATACAGCACACACACACACACACACACACACACACAAAACAGACAAACTTTAAAGGGATAATTAACCCGGGATGGATATTAAAAGTGGGCGGCTGACGAAGAACAAACGACTTTAAGACTCGGATTAACACACGTGACGAACACAAAACGGTGTTGCGATCCGCACGAGGTGTGCCGAGGAGGGAAAGGAGTGAGACGCAGAGCAGGATTCTTCCTGGAGAAGATAAAGAGAATCAAAAGGCATAAAAGAATCAAATTTATGGCACTACTATGCAAAGGGAAAAAAAAGAAGAAAAGAAAAAAAAGGACAGAGTAATCTGACACCCAGCTGAAATGCTTTCACACACAGCAGCATGTGTTTACAGTAACAACAGCACAGAAAGTCGCAGCAGCTTAAAATCTAAAATGGGAAAATGCCCTGTAAAGCATTTTACATTCGATATTAAAAAAAAAAAATAGAATAGGAATCAGAAGGGATCACCCGATACAATATCATCACGATACCTAGGCGACGATTCGATTTGTATCGCAATTCTGTCAGTATCATGATCCTGAAGACATAAAAAAAAAAAAAATTTTGTTACGATTCTAAAAAACATAATAATAATAATAACAATAATAATAATAATGATAATTAGCTTCTCCCGCATGAGATGCTGTGCAATAGTTTACATACGATTATAAAGGGCGGGGTACACCTTGGACAGGGTGCCTGAAGAAACACACACACACACACAAAACAGGCAATCTGGCAATGAGCCTAAATTGGCAAAAAAAACAAAAACAAAGAAATATTAGACTAATCTGCATGATTTTGGACTGAAGGGAGGAAACCGGAATACCTGGAGGAAACCCACCAAGCACAGAGAGAACATGCAAACAGACCGCGAGGTAGGAATCGAACCCCACGCCACAGTGCCAACCTCTACACCACCGTGCCGCCAAATGAAAACATAAACAATTTTTTTTTAAACTATTTGAGTTTGGAGTGAGTGTGGCAATACATGAACTCCAACACAAAAGAATGAATCGATTCCCCTCCCATCTCTATTAAAACAAAAAGAGTAGGAGACTAACACTGGACACTAGTCTGTGATGATGTGTTGCTACCAAGTAACTGAGTAAAAAAAAAACTATTAAACAGCAAGCTCAACTCAAAACGTCTGGAAATTTTTCAGACTATTTCAGGAAGACAAACATCATTACAAACTCCATGCACACACGGGTGGAAATCGAACCCGGACCCTGGAGGTGCAAGGCGACAGTGCTAACCCACTAAGCCGCCGTGCCGCCTTAAGCTACGTATACTTGTATTAATTATTTACAACTCGTGCTCCATTCTGTATCACATTTTTACAGATTTGGATCAGCATATTTGTTCAACTTAAAGAGCGGAATTAGACTTTGGTGAATTAGTTAGTAATAAAGTAAAAAGGTGTTTAACGCTTCGCTGCAGGAGAAAAGGAGAAATCGTCTGACAGCACCACTGTCTAAAGTTCATCCATCTTGTTTAGCCCAGAATATCAGCAAGGGTATAAATGACATGCACTCCTCCGTTAGAGGGAAGGGCCGACTGTAAGAGATAACCACGCTGAAACAACATCGCGCTGTTCAGGACAATGCAACTGGACAGAATCCTGCTGGTGTGGGAAGAAAAAAAAGAAAGAAAAAAAAATCCTATTTTATCTGTGTGATATGAAAGAGAAAATGTCATGTTTAGGTTAACACTTGTTATGCCTCATTCTTAAACTGAGGTCCAGAGGGTCCATGAAGAAGAAGAACCAGGGGTCCAGCAACAACAAAACACAAAAACAAAAGACAACAAAAAACAAACAAAAAAAAAACTATTCTACACAATAGCCAGAATTATCAAAGACATAACAGCATTGTTTTTTTTTTGTTTTTTTTTATAATTATCCACTCGTAAGGATAATGGAAGCTATTTTTACAGTTCGAAGGTGGCTTATTGAGGAAAGAAACAGCAAACACTCATCTAAACATCTGGAAATAATTCACACTAAGGAAAGCCAATTCTAAAATTAAACGTTATTACTTTCATATTACTTTTAAAGTTAAGTGTAAAGTTGTGTGGAAAAGCCAAATATTTATAAAAACTTTCATAAATTAGTGAGGGACTGGTAAGGCTGAGCAGTCGTACAAACTCCTGATATACAGTTGTTTTAAAGGTCCCATATGTTACTATTTATTTAACAAGTTAACACATTCCTCAGATCTGCCCCAAAGTGTGTGTGTATTAATGCTCCAATTTAAATACTCTTATATTATGCAATTTTTATTTTTATGCAATACCGTACCTCAAACTCACTCTATTTCACTCCAGCTGAGCAACACGTCGGGGGAAGGGAATTCCTTATATGAGGTCACATTAGGGAGAGAATCAAACTGGCTTGTTTACATTCTGGTCAATAAAATAACCGCTCATGTTTTTTTTTTGCCCGTAGAAGTGCACAAGCCATCTGAATGACTACAATTTTAAAAAGATTTGTTTCTTTTTTTATTCTTACCTGAATAATAACAGTAAGGAGCTTTGTGGGGCTTGCAAGTCTCTATTTCATTAGTGCTTCAAGAAGTCTCAAAAGGTCGACTCTATGTCAAAGAAACAATGTGGGAGGGAAAAAAAAAAATCTTACATGCTCAAAGTGAAAACTCCCTAATTTCTTTAATACTGTTCCCCTACAGCGCTGTTCCTCTGAGATCAGCTGACTGATGATCTCTTCCACGGCAGGAACATTTCTCCTAGTGCGTTTACAAGCTCTGTTCCGGAAAGCAAGGGTGTGAAATGAGTCATTATACTGAAGACGTGATTCAGGGTTGGACTGCGTGAAATACACACGCGTGTTGCTATGTAGCCGAAAGAGAGAAATCGGGTGGCTTCTCTGGTTTGATTCTTCTGTATAATGAATGACATCAGGCTAGTAAAGTCAATACAACACATGTATTTATTCAAGGAGGAACCAGGTTGCTGTGTCTCATCATCTCCGCCTCTCTTTCAACAACTTTTCAAAAGGTCCTTATACACACAAAAAAACTCGCATGTGACTCCCGTGCAGTACCGGACACCGTGTGTTCTGTTAACCTGCATCAGGCTCGTACTTACTCGAGTGAATAACGGGGTGTAGAGACGATTACTACACAGTGGAAGTACGTTTGCCTTAAATCTGCTTATCTGTGCGCTGTGTTCTTAAAGGCCGCTCTGGAACGGGAAGTGGAATGACACACAGTGTTTCCACGGGCACTCCCTAAAGTCAGCGGTGCAGAGCGTCTCCAAGACCGAGTTTCATTGTTTACGCTGGATACAAAATGATTAATTCGTGGTTTTGTTCGCAGAAAGGTTTACACAGGAAGCATGGTATCTGTGAAAAGCAGATTAGTCTCATATGTTGTTCATTAATGTTAATATTCATTAATAAGTCTGATTGAGACTTGGGTAAATTTCATACACGGATGGGTGACATGATACAGACGACCTTGATTTTTTCGCTTAAAAAAAGTGTAATAAGATAAAATACATACTGTAACTAGTACGTCTCACATACAGCTACTCGCTTTCAGTTTTATGTACAATGCTGTGAAAAAGTATTTGCCCTGGCGTTATTGTAATAACTGATTACCACTGCAATCATAGCGTTTTAAATAACTGGCAATGAGTCTTTCACACCAGTGTGGAGGAGTTTTGGCCCACTCTTCTATGCAGAATTTTCATAGCAAGAATGACCTGATTAAGGTAATCACAATCAGATTTAAAGTCTTTTTTATTATTTTTCTTTTTTTTTCCAAGCCATTCAGAGGTGGACTTGCTGGTGTGTTTCGAATCATTGTCGTACTGCATAATCCAAGTGCGCTTCAGTTTGAGATCACAAACTAATGGCCGGGCGTCAGGAAGGGTGCAAATACTTTTTCACGGTACTGCATTAAAAAGTGACCTACACAAAATGCACTTTTTAGTCATGTTTAACTTTCACAAACTGATGGCCAGACATCAGTTTGTGCCGGAAGGGGGCCAAAACTTTTTCACGGCACTGTATTAAAGGTGACCTACACGAAATACACTTTTTAGTCATGTTTAGAGGTAAAAATAAAAAAAAAAAATTTTTTTTTTCATTTTGGTTTTTGCTGGAACAAGCAAATAAAATTTTCCCCTATTGTGACCTCATATACTAAGAGACCCTCCCACAGATCAATGCTTACAGTAGCTCCACCCAGTTCTGCTGTTCTCTAGGCAGCATTTTTAAGAGCTACAACAAACAAAGCTAGGTTAATAGGCTAACAGCTAACCTAGCCTCCTTTAACCCATTAAAACTGCTAGGTTAGTCTTTAGCAGTCAGCCGCTAAGAGCTAGATGCTAACATAGCAGTTTTAAGAATCAGTTTTGTTTAATTTTTATTTTGCTTTTAATTGAGAATTAAATTTTGAACTAGCTCTTGCTCTCATATATTTTTCTTATTATTTTGTTAGTCAGAAATGCATGTGGAAAAATCCTGATAAGGTTCCAGACAGCTGTGCATCATGTTTCCGCATTTCGATGAAAGGTCTTCAGGCGGCGTTCATTTAAAGCTACAGACACCGAAACAGCACGTTTGGAAAAAGAGCGAATCAAAAAAAAAAAAACAGCAGCCAGAATGCAGGATCTGAGTTGTAGTTCAGCTGGATCATTAACAAAGGTTCACAGTTTAGAGATGTCCGAGACTTATGCAACCGTGTATAAAAAGGAGTACAATATGTGACCTTTAACTGGAAGAGTCATGTGGTACAGGCATGTCCAACCATTAACCCAGTTCTGAAAACCTGTTTGAAACTGATCAGGCAGTGCTAACTGGGTGAGGGTAGACTAAAGAACAAGCTCTTGTTGCATGTAAGTGGTTTTTACTTTATACTCAGTAGATGTGACAGTCATGCTGATCGTGCTGTAATACCGACGTTAGCAGCCAAGACACCTGGTTGCAAAAACACAGCGGGAGTCTATTGTGAGTTTGAAGTGATGCGAGCCAGAATCAGCTTTCTAAAATGCCACATCGTGCAGGCGGGTGTCAGAATCTTTAAAATGTTCATAAATACACAATAAGACACCTTTCTAAGCCAGTTAGGAATCTAAAAATAAAAATGTTATTATAGCTTTAAAAATGTTATGTAATGGAAATGAACGTTGGTCGTGAGCTTAATCCTTCTCTACATATCCTTCAGCTAAGGTGACACACTTCTTCAAATGATCTGGTTCTTTAAAGAAGCCTTCTTTTTGCCTCTTGGAAAAACACACCTGCCACAAAATGGTTTCTTCAAGTAATGGAAGAGAAAGAAGTCACTATGTGCGAGGTTGGAGGAGGAGGGAAGTGGATGCGGCAGGATTTCGTACCCCTAGTCGCCCGCGAGTTTTCAGCGTTCCGTGAGCTGAATGGGCTCGCGCATTGTCATGAAGAAGGCGCACTTAAAGTTTTTCAACCAGGTGTGCCATTTTGGATTTTTGGTCCATTTTTTGGAAAATTTATACCGTTTAAAAAAAAAAAGAAGAAATGTTCATGAATGTACTGAAAATATTACGAATGTTATGACGGCCCCTTCCAAATGGTGCGTGGTCAGTACCGACATGTTTAGCTAGCTAACTTTGTTTAGCTAACGTGAGTTTATGTCATTTGTTTGGTCAACTGTTGGTGCCACAACTACAACTTCAATTTTGAAATCATTTTTTAAAGAAATTTTCTGACTTATCTTTGTATATATCTATATAGGCATTAAGAGACTTTAACTGTTTGGTTACTGAAGGCTAAGCCACCACGTAGCCTCATTTAGACACTGAAAAGAAAAAAAAAAAAAGAAAAAAAAAACATGCCATATAAGAATAGTAGAATCTATATAAGAATATATAGATATAAGAATCTTCTAGCGTTAGACCATTTAAAAGCGTTAGATTCTTGAATGGTGGATTCAAGTTTGGACATGTTTAAGACTAGTAAAGCTGGTATAATTCATAGGGTCATGAATTTGTTTAGTGACGCATTAACAACAAGGCCCTGGGTCAAGCCTAATGCAACACGGTCCAAAGTCTAAAACCTAATATAAACTTTTACTCAATACTTATTTCTCAATAGCACACAGAGTGAAAGCACACAAAGTGTTTTTCAGTCAATATCAGTTCATTTACAAAAAAAATAAAAAAAAATTATTTACACATATATATACACACACACACACACACACACACACACACACACACACTATTTTTGTTGCCATGACACCACATACATAATACCTTAACAAAAAAATGAAAGGAAAATTATTGTTGTTTTGTTGTTGTTTTTTTAAATCATATTAAACAAAAATAAGCCTTATGGTTTCATGACACTCAGACTCAGGCTTGTATTGTTGGATCCTACAGGCCAGAAATAACCACAGCAACCTCCAGTGTATTACGCCTGATTCAGATCATGTGCTCTTTCATGACCTCAGTATTATATAGTTCCACTTGAGTAAAGATCAGAAAAAGAGAAAAGTGCTGAGAGAGAATCTGACTACTAAGTATAAAGCCTGATTGTTGTATTTCAACCTCTTGGAACCTTGGATTACGAGCATAATTCGTTCCAGAAGCGGGCTCATATTCCAAAACATAATGGAAACTCAAATTATTCATTTCACATCCCCACCCAAAAAATACATAAAAATAATTAACACAAAATATAAAGTAAAAATAAAACAAATTAGCCTGCAGTTTAGCTTTAAATATATATATATATGTATGTGTATATATGTGTGTGTGTGTGTGTGTGTGTGTGTGTGTGTATGTGTGTGAATCTAAAGTAAGCGGAGAGGAGGAATCAGCCCCTCCCGTCTCCCCCTTTTCATCTTACACAGTAAACCTTTCTCCGCTCTTTGCAAAATGTTGCAGTTCCTCTATAATCCTATAGGTGGTGCAATAAAATGTTTACAAATTGGCAGGCAGCACAGCATCCTTTGAGGTAGGAGCAAATTATTTGCCTAGTTTATTTAGAATTGTAACAAAATCTAATTCAAAAATTAAAAACTATCTAATTAAAAACAATTTCGAAACAGTATATTTATAAAATAATGATACTTATACAGAATCGAAATACAAATCAAATCGGCACCTAGGTATCGTGATAAGATTGTATCGGGGGGTCCCTGGTGGTTCCAATCCCTAATGTTTACAAATGCAGACAGGATGTGTGACCGACATGCGACACTTCCCTGCCTGATCCATGACCCTCCAGGATGACGCGGCGATTTTAGCTCCGCCTCATGTTAGGAAGCAGGTTGCAATACTTTTCATTCCTGCCAGGGGGAGCAGTGACTGCTTCGGGTTACCTGCAGTGTCCATGTTTTGGACCCTGTGCCACTGGCAGGTATTGATTTATTGCAATCAATAAAAATCAGGGTTGTCATCTTGAAAATATTGCTTTTTTTCGTCACTCGCTCATCCTTCCAAAATAAATTTACTGGTACATGCAAATAAAGTGTACATGTACAAAAATACCAGACACATTTTTCCATATAGAAAGAAATAAGACAACTTTTCCATGAGGGAAGAAGCTATATACTGTATATGATGTGATATTAATTAATCAATGCTGAAGGGTTAAGCTGTAGAACTTTTATAAGAAAGTTTTAGTTGTTTTTTCCGTTGTATGCGTGCCGATTAGATATTCTGAATCAGAATCAGAAACCAGCAACAAATTGGAAAAAGCAAGTAGGTGGTTCAGTTTATAAACAAGGAATTAAGAGTGATAAAAGCTGCATGACGCTGGATGATAAACGGAGGAGAGGAACTCTATCTGTCGGTGCGCCGATTCAATCGAATTAGCAGAGATATGAAAACACGCTCGAGGACCCGGATCGAAGGGAATAACTGGTTAGATCAGGCTGAACCGCACTGATGCAACTGTTGCTTTTGTTTATTATGTTAACCTGAAAGAGATAAAGTACGGTCGTGTTTCATTTTCATAAGTTACCTTTATTGTGTGACTCAGCTGAAGCGAGAATGAAAGTCAGAGCAAGTAAGAAAACCTTCTGTACAAACACCAACACAAAATGGTGAATTATTTACACAAGCCAGTCACCGAGATTAGCGACTTGTGTCTTTGTGCTGTTTTTTTTTTTAAATATCATGTTTACACTAGAGCCGATCATCCAATCACCCAATCATGTGGCAGAAGAACATCATGCACATAGAGCTCAAGTTACCAAACTGATGTTGTTCCAGTCTACTGCCGTTCAGTTTGGGCGAGTCCGTGTCCATGATAGCCTCAGATTCCGGTTCTTGACTCACATAAGCGGAACCTGATGTGCGCATCAAGATTCAATGTTTTAGAGATGCTTTACTGTTCAACACAAGAGCCGTTCAAGACAACCTGGGACTTGTGATGACATTTCACATGAACGTAGATGTAAAAGTGGAACACCTGATCCTTGAGTGAAAATCGACTCGTCTTCAACTCACGAAAGAGACGCATCTGTCTGTGGAATCTGTACACACGAACATTCACCAACACCACTTATACATTATAGGAACGCGGCTGGGAATTATTGCCGCATACAGTCCCGACCCCGCCTTCCAAGCCATTTCCACATGTTTGGACCAGTAAAGGAGTTCCTGGGAGGCCAGCGTTTCAGACGTGAAGCAGGCAGTAAGATCATGGCTCTGGCATTTTGAGAAAACTTTCTACCTTGATGGTATCTAAGCACTAGTGAAACGCTGGGATAAGTGCATTAGTGTAGCAGGGGATAATATATAAGGGAATTTTTAACTCTAGTACACATGTTCTGTTATTCTGTATGATCAAAAGGTCCGGTTTGACTTGAACGCCCCCCGTCAAGTTACTACAGACATCCTGTCGGCCAATGTCCTTCTGACCTTTCTCTTTAACAATGCGTTTTCAAGCCTGCACAGTCACTTGCTCACTGGATGTTTTTTGCACCATTCTGTCTTAAATCGGTATTCCCGTATCGGCATATGTACTGCAGTTCTGTTATATATGGACCCAGCACTGTCTTAATGAAATGACCCACAAGTACTTGCTCTGCGAGGAAAACCCTCAACTAGAATTGTATTACATCATGCTGTTCAGATTCCTCCCCGTGGTTGGAAGCGATCCAACAGAAAGCGTCACAGCAAAAAGGGGTTGTGCTTTTTCACCAACACCTATGGAGAGACAACAGCGGGTGCTATGAATAGAAAACAATAAAGAACGTTATATGACGGTGGAGATAAGAATGAAGGAAACCCACTGAATGGAACGGCATCTTGGCCAGACCAATTCTCCACGGGGTCGCTGTTGCCATTTAAACGGCGTTGAATGGGAGGCGGCACGAAGAGATAGCAGGTGAACAATGCCTGCAGTGAAACGGTCAAAGCAAGGCGGGGGGAAATTGAATACAGGCCTTGGTTTTTAATCTTGGTTTGCAGTCATTTGATAGATCGAGCAGCTTTGAGGACGGTAAACAGACAGCCAATGATACGGCACGCCGAATCAGCATTACAGGAACGCCTGTACGCCTTTGCGCTCCCCAGGTATGCTGCAATGGGGTCTGATGAGTTCAGATTGACCCTATTCCAGAGTAATGGGCAGGTCATAGTGGCCAATGTACAAGCCTATGGAGGCAGTGCTATGATCTGGAGTTGCTTAGGTCTAGACTAGCAAAATAAAGTCAGCTGAATGTACTGAATGACCAGATTATCACATCTATGGAGTTTTTCTTCCCTGATGGCACAGGCTTATTCCTGGACACCATATTGTGTGCTGTAATCAAAGCTAAATGTGACTGAATGAAATGTTAGTGTGCGATTTATTTCTAATTATTATAATTTTTTTGTAAACACTGCATTAACTTGTGGCTATTTCCATAAATGTAATCCTAATGGGCTTATTATTTCTTTATTTATAAACATGGGCATTGGTAGCAGGACACGATACACCCCGCCCTTCCTCTGCTCAACAGGATCACTCTGAATGTTTGGTGAAATATTCCAAAGTCCATATAATAAGTTTTCTTTCATGTTGTTCCAGTTACTGGCCATGAAAGCTTCTCCATAACAATCAAGGAAACACTCAGACGTCACCGTTCTTATTTATAGTCAAGCAAGGGAATGACATTTTATATGTAAATCTGTTTCTATAATGATATCTTGAAGATTTTAAAATTATTATTAATTTTTACATTAAACGGATATGTTACTACATCCAAAAAAAAAAACAAAAAAAAAAAAGTAATCCAGTTTCGAAAATCCCAATCAGTATTTCATACTATTTTGAATACTATAGTATTTTCATACATCCTTGATCAACAAACCAGGAAAAAAAGTTCAGAAGTCAACCATCACCTGGAAAATTCATCAACGCTTACAGTTTTCTGGGATTCTCAAGGGCCAGGATGGGAACATAAGAAAAAAGGTTGAACAATCAACAGTGCTCGTTACAGTGAGACGCTTATTCAAGATCTGGGCCCGTATTCACAAAGCCTCTTCAGCCTAAAAGTTGCTCCTAGTGATGAAATTCTAAGAACATTCTTATAATTAGGACATTTTCTTAAAATTTCCCCTTAAATTTAGGACTAAATCTTATTAAAGATAAAAATGATTTACAAAACATCTTAGCCCTAATAACAGCTCCTAAGGTAAAAATTGTAAAGAGTAGAGAGGAGGACTTTTAATTGTTTAAGGACAAAACGGCGGGAAGAAGAAATATTCTCCAAACACTGAACGTAAAGCTAAAAGTAAACACTGCTCTTCTGTCCAATTTGGTTTTCTTCTTGTTTTCCTTCCTTCCATCTCTCTCGGATTGTTGGCTACATACCATCCAAAAGTGCTTAAATAAAATGTCCTGCAATCGTGGAAATTCGTAAAAGCTGAGCCATTTTGCTTCCATCAATCTAAAATGGATCACAAGTAATAAAATCAGCACAGTAAATAAATGTAGGAACTTTAATATACTGTAGTAACTACTGTGTGGAAATTGGTTGCTTCAAAAGTAGACACATTTTCAACATTTTGCTGTTTAATTAACTTTACGATATTCAGCCTATAACAGAAACTGCATAAAGTAGCCTGTAGTCATGATTATACAATTTCATTATATACAAACATTATGATTTCACTGTCTATTCTATTATCATGTATTCTATTTTTACAAAGAGCGCATTTCAAGACCTTTACAGAGGTCAAAGGTTATTTTTTATTATCCAATCACAGTCCTTGAATTGCTGCATCATCCCTAGCAACGGGGTCAACCACACCTCCTCACTAAGATAAAGGATTTTGTACTTTCCTTACTCAAGAGTTGCTCTGAGACGTTTCAAAAGGCTTGCACAGATCTTTCCAGATTCCCAGGTCGATTGGCTCATGTCTTGTTTTATTGTGGAGAAGATGATGCGCTCTTGCTATATTAATATTATTTTAATTATATCTAGTAACTCTGATGTTACATTGCAGCAGGTCGGAATGTAACGTGTTATAAATAACGTTAATAAACGTCATTGGATTTCTAATTCAATTGTTGAATCACTCAACCCTACTGCGTTTCAGAAGACGGCTTTGGCCTCGACGGCTGTTTGTTTAGAGCCACAAGTAGCATTCGTTCCTCAGCACCATCTGCTCTGTGGGTAAAGCACGGATTAGAGCTGCTGTTCCTCAGAACACACACACACATGCTGCTTAGTCCCTCTGGTAATTGAGCCCAGCGCACTCGTGTACCAACAAGTTAATTGATTGTTGCCAAAAAAAGCCAGTCCTACAGTACGTGGCAGCTTTTCCCTCTCCATCTTTAACAGGTCATTGACAGGTCAGGCAACCCCTAAAGATGATATCCTTGGGTTTTTATACCCAGATATAAATACAATATCAGAAACCTGTAGCTGAAATTCTGGTCTCGTATCTTGATCTTAAAGCAAAAACAAAAGAATGCGCCTTTGTTGCTTCGGTGCTACCGTTCCAATACTTTCGAAGGGGACCGTATATTCCCGTTCAGTTTACACCGTTACGACGTAATCACAGTTTTTCTTTCCTCACAATGTTCCTGATGAAGCCTCCAGTATCGACTGACATCGAGACCCATCCAATAGTGTTTCCTGACAAGATGTCTAAGCTTTAAAATGATTCTCTTTACCTCTGAACCACTTCATAGTTCCGCAAGTATGCAAATGTGATAAAATCGATCAAAGTATCTCCAGTATATATATATATATATATATATATATATATTATATATGATGATATCTCCGACATCTGCCATTTTGTTGCCGGCGTATCAACCCGATCCCTCATATCGGTGCCGTGTCTAGTTTTAGCATGTGGCGAGTATCGCTGAATCACATCTTTGTGCGCCACTGAATCTGGGAACGACTTAAAATACGTTTTTGGAAGACATCAGGCCTTGAACTGAAATAAGATTTCGCACAGAAACCCCGAGTTCCCTTATGAGGCGTCCTCAGATGCAGCTGTGTTCTTGCGGTTTTGCTCTGGGAGACACACAGGAGGTATGACTAGAGCCTGATCCAAGCCCAGTCTGCCTGTTTATCTTACACGTGCATTCTACCGAGGATTTGGGATCAGGAAGCTGATTATCTAAAACTACAATGTGGGCTGAGGCCATCTGGTACTAAAGACCTTCATACAATTTTAGCTAGTACAGCTAAAATATGGTACACAGGAAAAATTTAACCTTACCACAGGAGAAAAGGGGGCAGAGTTCTTACCAAACCATACTGATACTGCACTAAAATACTAGAAAACTTCTGCATTGACTTTCATTATCTCAGACTTGCACTATGTCGCTTTTAATTGCTATATTCTCAATTTACACTAGTTTCCTCCCACAGTCCAGAGACATGCAGATTAGGTTCCCACATTGCCCATAGTGTGTGAGTGTGTGTTTGTGTGCCTAGGATGGATTGTCACCCTATGTCCATGTCTCCTGGGATAGACTCCAGGCCTACCCCGACCCTGTTTACAGGATAAAGCGGTATACTTTGTCTTTCTTTATGTCTTTTTTAACCTCTTGCCAGCTCCTACGGCTATATTCACAGCGAGAGTCAGTTTTTGTTATTCGATATTAAAACTAGATAAGATGTTTAAGATAGCTTTTTCCTAAGAACTTCCAATCTAAATTTGAATTTACTTGTTTAAAAACTTTTTCAAAAGTGTCAACAGAATAAAACAAGTTTCTCACAGGAGTCAAATAATTACAGTCAAATAAAATGTGATTAATAGACAGAAGGGTTTTACGTGATGAACACTGTGGTGAATTTTCTCTTGATAGGATGAAGGAGTATTGTGTTACTATCCCTGCTACTGTATGTTTGAAAATTTCCTCCAGGATCAATTCATTCATTTTCTATATCTTCGGGCATGAGGTGGGCTTTACACTGGACGCGGTGCCAATCCATCACAGGGCACAAAAACACACACTCACACTATGGGCAATTTGGAAACGCCAATTAATCTAATCTGCATGTCTTTGGGAGGAAACCGGAGTACCTGGAGGAAACCCACCCAGCACGCGGAGAACATGCACACACACAGACCTGAGGCGGGAATCGAACCCTCTACCCTGGAGGTGCGAGGCGACGGTGCTAACCACCAAGTCATCGCACAACCGATTTCCTGGTCATTTTTTAATAATTATGATTACAGTTTTTAGCTGTAAAGATAACATTAAAAGTTATGCAAATTATTACACTGATTCTAACCTCGTTCATGCTCTTGTCGAGGCTTCTTGTTTACTTAAAGTTGGAACCGCTCGTACCTGTCAGGAGGGCTAGGCAACATCATCCTATTATATCATATCTCAATATTACATCAATATTATGTAAGTAGTACATCCCTGTCTGATATTGTGTGTATCATGATATCCCTTATTCAAGAAAATAATTACCAAAGCTAGAATGGTAAAGTTTTCTTCTGTAACACTGTAAAATGCTCCTTTTTAACACGTTCACTAACAGGTTATTAAACACTGACCTAAATGAACACTCCATCCCTTCTGGCACTTTCTTAAGAGACCTACATACAGTATACAGTAATACTGTACCTACCCAGTATTGTACACACGTATTGAAGCGACTGTAACCTGAGCCGGTAACTAATGAATAGCATCAACAGTATGTACTGTTGTATATATTCAGTATTGTGGTCTTATATATAAAGGAAGAGATGAGCTCTTATTCTAAGAGAACATACCATAGATTTAAACGCCACATTATTGTGGGAAAGTACACGATCCAGGCCTGCAGTTTTTTCTCGTTATATAACCTCCTTCCACAGGGAGCCAACGTTCACGTGACACCAATTAACGAGCGGAGACACCGGAGAGATCATCTAGTGCGCCTGAAGATTTATTAATACCCCTTAACCCTTTAGTCGCCACACGCTGTTACATAATAAAGCATGGTGATCTTTCATGCGCTTTTAAATACAGACATAAGCACACATGATGATGAAGATGATGAAGTATAGCTCACACAAGAACAGGTTAATAAAGGACTGGAGACTTATGTAGCATATGTGCGTTTTATTCTTTATAGTAATGTTGATGAAGAATTCTGACACCATAGCAAAACATACTGTTTATTTATAGATATTTTTCTGTAACCTCAACAGAACAAATATCACAAAAACCAAAATTCAATCTGATTTTATTTGTACAAACAGTCCCCGACTTATGAACGAGTTCCGATCCAGGAGCACATTCGTAAGTCGGATTTGTCCTCAAGTCAGACAAAGAGAATCTTATATGCCTTTGACACGAATAAAGCAAACCAATACCAATATACTTGACTAAATCTCTGCCACCTTTCCCCACAAAAACCATAACTGTGCCTAAGGAAATTAATCTCACACATGACAAATCTAACAGTGTTATCTCTGTGCCTTTAAATTGCGAGCGGAATCCTGGGCGACATTTTGTCTCAGAGCTGTTTTCCACTGTATTGGACTGTGAACTGTTAAGGATTACCCGAAATTAGGATTATTCACCATCAGGACATCATCAACGTGCTCCCGGAAGTATAAACGCGGTCTCTGTGGAATTTCGTAACTCGAATGTTCGTAAGTCAGGGACTACCGGTATAGAGATTTGGTCACAAAGCAGCTTTACAGAAATACAGATTTATGTTTTAAATCCACGTATAAATATATCCAACAAGCATGGAGGACTGTGACAGAGCAAAACTCCCCTCAACACTCTGTGACACAGAACATAAGGCACTTTACTCTCATTTGGATTCTCAAACCTAAAGTTATAAGAATAATATTATATTCTTATATACAATATTAACTTCTGTTTTAAACTCTGTCTTCATGCCATCCTCAGTTTGACAGTGTTATGTTTTTTTTTGTTTTTTTGGGAGAGCTCTGTTCAATGTCACTTCCTTATAAAGAAAATGACGCCGGTGTTAAAGTTCACTGGATTATCCGGGGTATTATCATGTGGATTTTGGCCAGGAGAGTGGAAAAGTTACGTAAGCTGAGTAAACTTGGTATTTATTCTACTGTGAATTTCCTTGTGAATTATACTCATAATCGTATCAATGTTTTCAGCGCTTGTGCCTAAAGGTGGAGAAAGGGAGTACGTGTGAACACGGGTTGAAAACGACTGTTGTTTAAAAACAGAAATATGTTCAGTTTCCTAAGGAATGAAAAACAGGGACCGTCTTACCCTTTCTTTTGAGTTAGTTTAATTGACAGAGATTGTCCTCTGTCAATGTACTAGATAGATGGATAGACAGACAGATAGACAGATAGATAGATTGATAGATAGAGATAGATAGATAGATAGATAGATAGATAGATAGATACTTTATTGATCCCAAATTTAATTTCTATTTCAACATTCTATGCACTAAATGCTCCTGAAGTGCGAGATTTTAACATGCATTAGATAAGACCGGTGTTGTCCTTTTACTGCACTCCCCAACTGTCTGAGAGCACACACTCAAGAAAAATCGATCCAGTGACGATTGCAATTCTTTTGCTTGGCAATTCATGCATCACCACAATGACTCCAATATTTATTTTTTAAAATACATTTTTAATACATTTGAAGCGGAGAAATGTTGTCATTCCTTCATAATTGTCACTCCTCTATAACCCTGCCGGTGGTGCACTCTGATCTATTCACACAGCGCAATGTTCCAAGCAAGTCTGTTTATAATTATAACAACATTTGGGGGAAAAAAATATTAATATCGGATGGGGATACTGTATTTACAAAATCGTGATGCGGACAGAATCGCAAAACGGCTCGAACTGACACCTAGGTATCGTGATAATATTGTCTGGGGACGTCCCTGGTGATTCCCTTCCCTTGTCCACACTATTCTTCTGTATTATTTTTCCATGTACAGAAGAATAGTGTGGACTGGGTTTTTTCTTCCCAGTTAAGAACTGTCTTAGCCAATTCCCATCCATCATTAGAGTCCCCTAATGAACTGAACCTTCAAAGATGAAACGACACATCAATATGTTTATTCTTTCTGCAGGAAGTTTTTAAAAAGTTTCAAAGGAAGGAAGTTAAAAAAAAAAAATTTTTTTTAAAGCAGTAATGTAAAGCATCACCATGAGAGGGAAAAAATAAACACGGGTTGTTAGAGTAAACATATTCACACACTACAGGCAAATCTGAAACGCCAATTAGAACCTAATCTGCATGTCTTTGGAGTGCGGGAGGAAACCAGAGTACCCTGAGGAAACCTGGGGAGAACATGCACACGCCATGCACACAGAATCGAACCTGGTCCCTAGAGGTATGCGGTGACAGTGATAACCACTAAATGTAAGTGTAAATCCTCTAGGACTTAAATATCTCCCAGGTTATTGGTACAAATCATAGATTTCTTTTAAGTGAATATTTCACCTTTAAACATGCAATGATCTGGCAACCTCAGGAAACCACCCATTTTGGCAAAAAAAAAAAAAAAAACACAAGCAGAAGGAATTTTCTTAAAGATGGTATAAGAGGTATTGAGGGAACCAAACAAATAACAAAACACACAGACACACACAGATAAAACTGAGCAACAAAGCAGAATCAGCGTACCTCTCCAGGGTTGCCAGATTACAACATGCCAAGATCCCTCCCTAATCAGAGCCATTCACAGTCAAAGTAACTGGAAATCCTATATTGTTTCGTTTAAGAACAATCTGGCAACCCAGTGTAAGCCACTCTGTAATTCCGCAGCTGAGCGTGAGCTCCAGAGCTGCCTACTGCCATGGCAACCCGCGCGCCTGTCCACTACCATAGGCAGGTGTAGTAGGTGTGTGTGTGTGTGTCTCTCTCTCTCTCGTTTACAGCTATTTCCTTATTATGACACCAACTATAAACTGCCCACAGTATAAAAATAAAACAGTACAATAACATAACACAGCCATATTTTATTAAAAACCGAGAGTAATGTGATAGTTCGGGGTTAAAACACAAGGTTTTCTGCTGTAACAGCGGGTTGGTTTTTTCCCCCCCTTTTGTGAAGGTGTTTAAAAAAAAAAGAAAGAAAAAAAAACACCGCCGTACTTACTCCTGAGAGGTGTTATTTCCCAACTTGTGTCACCGCGGTCGCCGCATTGCTCAAACTGTTAACGCGCCGTGATGATGTGAACGCGCTCCGCGCGTGCACGCGTCCTGGGTGGAAATTCTGTACAAATTTAAGCGACAACCGAAAAAACGGTTGAGAGCGCGCGCGCGCACACACACACAGAGTGATAAATAGAGAGTGTGTGTGTGTGTGACCCGGGTTCGATAGGACTGGATACTCTCTCTCTCTGTCACACACACACACTCTCTCTCCGCCCTCACCTTTTCATAGGAGCGAGCAGCAGCAACAGCAGCGCCCTCTACCGGCACATGTCTTTATATCTACAGAGAGTCTGTGCTCTGAAATGTCATGTTTGCATTGTCTAGTGAACAGGATTCCCATTGCTTGTCCTGGTGTTTTCTCTGCTCTAACATAACCTAGGTCAGTCTGTTTACTAGCTGATTAGTCGAATCAGTAAATAACGACACTCTACACATAATAAGTGTACGATTACCCCATGACTCTAGTGGTTACCCGCGTCTCCGTCCCCGTACACAAGATTCACCCTTTAAAATCAGGGGTCCTGAATTAAAATTTAAGAAGGTCCAGTCAATGAAATTTACGTCAAGCTGTTTGTGGTTATGTGTTCGGATTCATGCAGTCACTGTAGGTCTATACGAAAATAAGCTGTTTATTATGGTATAGCATTTCAATAATATTTATTGTTCATTTCCTTTTGTTAACTACGTTATACAAACAACAGACGTTAATCAGTCTTTTCGTGCCAAGCTTGTGTATGACATCGCGGATGATCCACTGTGGCGACCCCTTGCCGGGAGCAGCCGAAAGATTACCAACCAGTGAGGCTTCATTTGCACGCTGCTGGGCTGTAAATGAATGCGAAAGGACTCAAACCGGGCTCTCAGTTCAGGTATTTTACACGCCCCCACCTCAGACGTACCAAATTATCAGAAAACCTTGGAGTGAGATTCTGAAAGTACTGTCATCGGACAAAGGATAAGGAAAATCACAATTTTGTATGGAGTTTGATCATACACAAAACAATGTATTATTATTTATATTCATAAGAATACTCAGTGGTTAACACAATTAAGAGGGAATACAACAAAACACACGCAATATTGTGCAAAATTCAGCAGACATACAGAAGCCCGGGAACAAAGAGCATGTATGAGGGCTCAGAATCAAGTCACAATCTAAGAACATAAATAAATAAATAAATAAATAATAAAAAAATATATTCACCCATTTAACTGTGCAGTCAAAGTGACAGTAGTGATGAAACCTACTAGAAAAGAACAAAAAGCAAAAAATAAAAGTAATACTACTACTAAAAATAATAATAAGTAAAAAATATAATAAATATTAATAAGTACAAAGAAGAATCATTATTAATACAAAAGAAGGGGAGAAGAAGAAAAAAGAAAAAATATATTAAATATAAAGTGGAATTTATTATCAAAGTTTGCATGTGCGTTAAAAGCCTCCGATCTGTCTTTTTCTCCAAACTCTGTGAGCGCTAATTAATCTGAGTCCCCCCACTCAACCCACACATTCACTGTCAAGTCGAGTTTTGAGACTTTGGAGGCGTTTGAGGAGGTAAAACATTGCAGTTCCTTTATGATCCTACAGGTGGTACACTCTGAACTATTTACACATGTGGTACAGTAGGAGTGAATTATTTACTACGTTTGTTTAGAAATAATAATCAAGGCAGGTGACAGAGATACGTGCTGCTCAGTTAAATGTTGTATTTGTAGTTAGTTTGTGTTGTGTTTAATTAAAGGATTAAAATTGTAACAAAATTTAGGGGGAGAATCGATATCGTATGGGGAGGTGACTGGTGATTCTTGTTCCTAACACAGAATTACTGTAGCTATCGTAGTTAAGGTCAACGTGCTAACATGAGCAGTAAAATCATTTAGAATTAGCAGCATGTACAGCTTCAGGATGTGCCATTGAGTCACAGACGGTCAAAATAGATCCAATCTTGAGCATCAGTCTTAAGCAGATCCAGTGTTGAACTGATTCTCTTTAAGAAAGCAGGTCAATGTGAAACGGCCCCATAAATGCTCGTGTTCCCAAGAATCTAGGCAAATTGTGCATTTTTATACCCTTATGATGTCATAAAGTGGCCAAAATGTTAAAGCACATCTTACTACACAGGCGGAAAAAACAAAAAAAAAGGAAGCGAATCTCATATTTTATACACACATAGACACACACCACTCACACACACTGGAAAACAGTATGAATATCCAAA
>JAQMYG010000004.1:18947507-18958562 GCA_030014215.1 Clariallabes teugelsi
ATATACAGTATATAGTCTTTATATATATATATATATATATATATATATATATATATATACAGTATATAGTCTTTATATATATGTAACTATATATATAATAACTTGTCTTAATTCTGGGGGAAAAATAACGTAAACTTAGATGTCATCTGGTTTAAATATTACATATTAAAAAATAAAAGGATTTTCAATTGGTAGTTTTATCATAACAGGAAACAGTCAGGTCTAATATGTTACATTTTTAACACTAGAATTGTAGATTATTATCATTATTGGACAAATTCTTAAGCAGAAAATGTATTTCTTGTAAAGAATGCTTCATAGATGGCGTTATAACACAGTATATACAGTATATTATATATTATTATTAAAAATTATATATATATATTTTTTCCGTCTTTATAAAATTCAGGACTATGCATAATATAAAAGTGATTGCAGGGGTATAAAAAAACATTTAATTTTATTGTTCAAAAGCTAAATACTTCGATAATTAATGAATGAATGACTTAATACATTTTTTATTCATTTAAATGATGCATTTTTTATTTAAAATAATTATTTTTTATTTTATATTAAAATAATTTTTTTTAATGAAAAAAATATATATATTAAAAATTTAACATTTTCAGAAAAAAGTATATTATAATAAATAATTATTAATAATTATTTGTGTTAATGCTGCTTTTGTGTGCTTTGGAGGGGATTTATAACTTCCTTTTTTGCTTAAAATTGCTTGTACATGAGGGTTGAGACATGTAATAATCTTATCTAATGTTATTAGATTAATCAGCACTGTCTGTTTATTTTTCTTAAGATGTGCAGCATTAATGCAGGGAAATATGTTATCAGCTGATTATGATGAAATCTCAGACCTGCACAAGAAAGTGATGAGAGTAAGCACACGTTATTACTGCTTCTATTCCGCTACGAAGAGTTTCACACCTGTTTTGTTCAATAGGATTTTCCCATACACACCTGGGTCATGCTAGTAACTGACATTATTATTATTATTATTATTATTCCCTCACTTTTCTGACACACATAATGAATCTTGTATGTTTCCTCTGCACACAGCTGTCTAACTCATTTGCCTCCATGGACCAGACCATGCAAGACTTCAAAAACAAATTCCTTCCTGGGGGAATGCTGACAGATGCATGGACACAGCAAGTGGGCACACACCCCGAAGACAGAAAGTGAGGATCGTGTTCATAGATCCTAGTCACATATATCTGAGTGAGAGTGTGTGTGTGAAAGTGTGTGCGAGTGTGCGCGCACAAGAGAAAATCGCAATTTTATAAAAAATCCCAATTTGATATACAGGTAGTCCCCAACTTACAAACATTCGAGTCACGAATTTCTGCAGATGCGAATAGACCACGGTTCTACGAACATTCGTAGATGTGAACAAATCGCGGAAGTAGCTCACATGTATTGTACAAAAAAAAAATAGACATTGTCGTTCACCAGATTCCAATATTAACAAATATATACCATATTTTCAGTGTAGGATACAGATTTAGATTCAGGAAAGGATACAGATTTAGTTAAGTGGATTGGTATGCTTTACATTGTATATTTGTGTCAAAGACTCACTTTGTCGGACTTGAGAACAAATCCGACTTACGAACGTGCTCCTGTGTGTGTGTGTAAGTAGGGGACGACCTGTAAATTGATGTAGATATAAATAGACTCAGGAAATAATTTGCTTGTTCCTACCTGCAAATGTGTGCTGCCTCAAAAGCAAACATATCAATTTAAAAACTATTTTTTTAAATCAATTGTGTAGTGAGTGTGACGATACATTAATTACGCAACACAAAATAATGAATCGAAGTATATTATCAGCAGGAAAACTCATTATGTTTAACGACTTTACGGATATGTGTTCCATCACTGAGAGATGGTGGATGTCTGTAAACGGTTTGTTCATATGGACCTGAGGTTAAGACGTACAGTTAAGTTACAGTTATGATCACTACAGTTTAGTGGTTTCATTGTGAAAGAATCGACCTTGGAGCGACCGCCTCATTAAAGATTCATCTGTGAATAAAGTATTGTATTGTTCAGGACACCAGGCACGGACGTGCTCACTGACTCACTCTTCCTCTTCCAGTGTGGAGAAAATCAAAGTTCTCCTGGACGCCATCACGTCCATCTACCAGCAGTTCAAGAAGGACAAATCTGAGCGACGTGAGTAACACAGACTGGTGTGCAGTGCACTCTACAGCCAGTACGACTCCAGTATAAATACCAGTCCTAAAAACTCTCTCTCTCTCTCTCCTTCCCCCTTTTCTTGCACTCTCTTTTTTCTTACTTTTTCTTGTTGCCCTTTTTTTCTTTCTCTTCTTTCTTGTTTTATTTTTCTCTTATTTCTCTATTTCTCTCCTTTTCTATTCTTTCTCTTGTCTTTCTTCCTTTTTCTTGTTGTCTCTTTCTTTTTTCTTTCTTTCTTCATTTCTTTCTTTCCCTGTTGTTATTTTTCTCTTCCTTATCCACTATTTCTTATTACTTTTCTCTCTCCTTTCTTTCTTTTTCTTTCTTTCTCCGTCCTGCTGTCTTTCTCTTTTTTCTTATCTTTATTTCATTCTTTTGTTTGTTCTTTTTATATTTTTCTTCATTACTTTTCTCTCTCCTTCTTTTTTCCTCTGTCCTTTTGTCTTTCTTTCTCTTTCCTTATATCTGTCCTTCTTTTTTCTGTCTCTTTCTTTTGATCTTTTTACCATTGCTTTCTTTTTCTATTTCTATGTCTTTCTTCCTTTCTCTTTCTCTCGCTCTCTTTCTCTCTCTCTCTCTCTCTCCAGGTCTACCATACAATGAAGAACAAATCCACAAATTCGACAAGTGAGCATCGTGTTCTTCCTTTTCTTACAATTCCTCATTATTAGCATTCATAAGACGTTCTCCCTGACATTACCGTTTACGATTAAAAGGCAGAAGCTGGTGTTCCACGCCACCAAAGCCCGCACCCTGTTCACAGACGAGTGTGCGATGAAGTATCGGCTCTTCATCTCCAAGAGCGAGGAGTGGATGAGGTACGCGTCTCACCGAGACAGAAATCACATTTTCATTTCACATGAATAGATTCTGACTGTCTTACGATATACGAGTGAGGAATGGACGAGCGAATGACGTCGCTGAACTCCCAACTATGAATATATTGCTGATGGATTTGAAATCAGTAAATTATTGAGCACTACAACTAGACTGCAGTTACAGGAGGTAAACAGAAACAGATGTGAATGGGAAGCGTGTGTGTGTGTGTGTTTGCGAAAGAGAGTGAAATAGAGAGAGGCTCTTGTGTTTCCAAGTGCGGCTGGCCTGTTGTCATGGTAACTCGGGCAGAGAAGATGCAGAGAAGCCAATCAGCACAAGATGATAACACGGCCTTGTGCACGACTGTTTGTGTGTGTGTGTGTGTACATATGGAACATGAAAGGCTCATAATGTCAAGTCATTGATTAGGATTCATCACCAAAGCCAAGGAAACATTTAATGAATTTCAGATTTCTGTGTGTGTGTGTGTGTGTGTGTGTGTGTGTGTGTGTGTGTGTGTGTGTGTGTGTGTGTGTGTGTGTGTGTGTGTGTGGTTAGATTGTTGACAGAGATAGTGTGTGATCTGAGTGTAGATTTGGGGACACAAAAATGGTACAGTCTTCTTTAAATCTCCAAAATCTGTGATCCTTGGAGAAATGTGTGTCAGTGAAATCATCCTGCTCGCTGTCCTTCTCCAAGCAGCTCAGTTTGTTATAAACTGCCTCATTATTCCCCTTAGAGTGGATATATACATTTTTCAGCCAGCTTGGGTATTTTTATACCCATCATGTAGCTGATTTATGAAGATGATGAATGACTAATGAAATTTGGCTCATGCTATGTCATATTTATAGCTCAGTGAAACAGGAAGTGATGGATGTGTATGTAAGAGATCCTAGAGAATAACATACTGTATAAAACATTATGCATGCATGTATGTATGTAAGTAATTAAACAAACAAACAAATAATAATAACATGCATCAGTTACATTTTGTTCACAAAGATTTCTGGATGCCAATAATGGTAATGTGGTCTCGTTAACCCTGTAATGTTCTACTCAACCTTTTGGTAGAGCACATTTCGAGTCACTGGATCTTATCGAAAAATCGTCTCAAATTTAACCTGGTTAAGCCATGTCAACCAATTGGTTGAGGTTTACTGTGCTAAACAAATCCACTAGATGTCACCATGTCTTTAAATACATACGACGTTCAAGTGAAACCGGGACTTTTGTCTTTTATTGTGCCGAATAACAGAACACCTTTAAAATAAAAACTACCTTTGTTTTTTTATATATAATCCCCTGCTACACTAATGCACGTATCCCAGGGTTTCACTAGTGCTCGGATACCATCAAGGTAGAAAGTTTTCTCAGTACGCCGGAACCATGATCGAACTGACTGAAACACTGGCCTCCCAGGAACTCTTTTATTGGCCCAAACATGTGGAAATTGCTGTAATGATTGTATGTACAGTTGCCGCAGTTTTTCAGGCTTTCAGCTCTCTGAATGTTCGCAGGAACGACTGCGGTGGGCTCCGAGCCACCTCGGCCTTCTTTAAAATGTTTGCATCATTCAGATGTTTTACTGCAGCTAAGAGTTTCATCACCGTGCTGTGCTTGAAATCTTCCGGAATTGGCAATCGGTTTTACCCCTTCATTCACGAGAAATTTCATCAGGAGTCCAGGTTTGACTTGAACACCCTTGGTAGTCTGCCTTTTCGATGGCTCCGTAGCATACCATGAGAAATAAAGTGGATCTGAGGGGAAAAAATACAGGTCTTCGTCATTGAGCCTTAGATTGACAATCCAGATGATGATGATGATGATGAAGCTGAGTGTCTTAATTTGTGTATCTTTACAGGAAGGTGCATCACGTTAGGAAGCAGCTGCTGTCATTGAACAACCAGTTTCTTAATATGGAACAGGAAGTGACCGTCATCATGCAGCATGTCTACAAGGTAACATCAAAGCAAAGTATTATTATTCCCGTGTCTCAGGTCGGTTAAAAAGTATTGTGAGCTCATTTCTTCTGACTGTACATGTCTGGTGTGTGTCTTTAGATACAGGAACAGCTCCCACAAAAGATCATGCCCATCGCATCGAGCGGCATCAAGCCCCAGGCTTACCTCAGCCAGAGCACTCTCGTAGAAATGACAGCAGGGTGAGTGTGTGTGTGTGTGTATGTGAACCTTTGAAATTACAAAACTAACAGCAACACAACTGATTTCTGTCCACTTTGTTTCGAAATTGCATTCTTGAAAAGAGTGAAAAAGGAGTAAAAGATTATTCAGGAAAGAAAATCTCTCCTATTGTATCATACTGTATAGAGTTTCATGATAATGGCTGTGGATCAGAGCCTTTAGGATAATACGGTCATGTAGCAGCCACAATAAAGCTATCCTGGCTACTTTGATACATTCTATACACCCGACTGTGTATGTTGAACATCCCAGTCCGGATTTAGCCGCCCTTTTGCTGTGATAATAACCGTAATGACATCCACTCTCCTGGGAAGGCCTTCCACCAGATTTATTATTTGGAGTGTGTGCAGCGATTTGTGATCATTCAAGGTTAAAGAGTTTGAATGAGATCAGGCACTGATGTTAGGAGAGGTGCACAGAACAACCATATTTGAATGTGATGCAGAGGTGTTCACATACTTTTGGCCATGTAATGTACGTATATATGCACATGCATTTCCCATAATACACACACACTATATTGCCAAAGGTTTTTATCTCGCCTGCCTTCACATGCATATGAATTTGAGTAACATCCAATTCTTAATCCATAGGGTTCTCGTCCAACCTCACCAAGCGCTTGTGGAAGAATGGCCAAAAATCCCCATAAACACACTCCTAAGACCTTGTGGAAAGCCTTCCCAGAAGAGTTGAAGATGTTATAGCTGCAAAGGGGGCGGGGCCAACGCCATAGTAAACCCTATGGATCAGGAATTGGATGTTATTTAAGTTCATATACAGTACATGTGAAGGCAGGCGAGCGAATACTTTTGCCAATATAGTGTATACACAGTACAGTAGCGACTGCAGGATTTATTTATTTATTTATTTTTTCCCCCTGATTTTTCTCCCTAATTTAGTCGTGTCCAATTCCTCCCCGTCACTAGGGGGCTCCACATTAAGGCTACTACTACCTCTCAGTCGGGAGGGCCGAAGACTATCATGTGTTTCCTCCGAACCACGTGACGCCAGCCAGCCGCATCTTTTCGAACCGCTCGCTCACGCACCGTTGGGGGCGGAGTAACACACTCGGAGGACAGCGCTATCCGCTCCTTCCGCTTGCGTGAGCCCACAGACGCCCCTGATTGGCTGAAGAGCCGTGATTAATGTTGGAGCACTAATACTTCTCATCCCCCCCCTCTGAGAGAGCTCGGCCAATCAGCTCTCTCTAGACCTCCGGCTGTGAGAGGTTACAGCATCACCCGGGAATCAAACCAGCGATCTCCGGATGATAGGGCGAGCGCTTTACCACTGCGCCACTCGGAGGCAGGAAATATATATATATATTTTTTTTGGCTGATTTATTAATAGTGATCTCTTTACTGTTCTAAAGGATGAAGAAATTAAAAGAGGAGATGGAAGGAGTAGTTAAAGAGCTGGCGGAAAACAATCTCTTCTTGGAGAGGTGACTAACAAGACCTAAAGACGTCTTCGTCCACAATTACCATTTGAATCATTTCAGTGTTTTAATATGCATACTGAAATGTGTGTATGGTGTATGTGTGTGTGTAGGTTTGGCACCCTGACAGTAGACGGTGGACTGAGAAATGTGGACAGAATCTGAGCTCGGCACCGAAATGAGAAAGTGCTGCTTAAAAGAAAGTGAAAATGAAAAGGGTGCACGTTAGCACTTTCGCTCGAACTATTCCTTTAAAGCCGAGGTTCGTGTCGAAGAGATGAAGAAGAATGCCAAATATATATTTCTGTACATATATATGTTAATGTAAATAATGATCATCTAGAGAGATTTTATCTCGCTGTCTTTCCTTTTCTTTAATAATGTACATCTCTAAGTTAAATACGAGCTGCCTGCTCTTGAGCCTCTTGATATTACGCTTATCTTAACTTCCCTCCATCAGTGCTTGTATCGATCCATCTTTTTTGTTTTTGCTTTTCCACCCTGCTTTTAATTTTTCTAAGGTGCGAAGGACCTTTGGATAATTCTGTACTGTATTTCTCTCTGAATGCTGCACATGCGCAACATTAAACACTGCAAACCTGCTCTTACTGGTTTATTTTTTATAAGGCATTTGTACAAAATTATAAAAGGATCATCTGGATGATGATTGAAACATGGAGGTCATTCGTACCTCAGGGACAGAGCCATTTTAGAATGATTAAGATGAGCATTAATTCAGATTTGGGTTATGTATATAATTATTTAAATCAGCCTTGGAAACCATTATTTCAGCCGTAATGATTAAAAAGAAATCAAATCCTAATGCGCTCTTCCACCCACCTGCCATATGAACAGACAAGCCATGCCAGGAATATCACAATTTACATAAAGGGTGTGAAATACAAGTGGCCGACTCCAGGACATAAGAAATACATTTGTGCATTGTGTCTTGAGAGTTGTCCCGAGAGTTATCTTGGCCCGTGTCCTGGATATGTCTATGCGTGGTGGCTCTTGAAGCACTAACTCCAGCTTGACCCGATCGCCTGACCTAAACCCCGTAGAGAATCTATGGGGTTTTGTGAGGAGGGAAATGCGAGACACCAGACCCAACAACCCAACAGGAGAGCTGAAGGCCGCTATCAGAGCAACCTGGGCTTCCAGAACACCTCAGCAGTGCCGCAGAGTGATCGCCTCCATGACACGCCGCATTGCTGCAGTAATTCATGCAGAGTGAGCCCCGACCAAGTATTGAGTTGATGTTCATAATTTTCAGTCCAACATTTCTGTGATAAAAATCTTTTTATTTTATTTTATTGGTCTTAAGTAATATTAACTGAATTTTGAATCATTTCATTAATTCAAAATTAAAATAAAATAAAACGTTTGAAATATATCAGTGTGTGCACAATTAATTTATACAATGAGTTTCACTTATTGAATTGAATTCCAGAAAAAAACTATATATATATATATATATATATATATATATATATACACACATGGATAGATAGATAGTAGCATTGCTTCTGAATTTCACCCCCCTTATCATCATCTTCGTTATTATCATCATCATCTCTCAACATCTTATTACACATTAGACTCCCATGGTAACCGTTACAAGAGTCACTTGACTCAGCCTTCACGTTGCTATGACAACCGGACACGTTGCTACAGCGACATCTTCGAGCATCAAATCTGCAAATGACAGAAAACGCACCCGATAGTTTCTTTGTGAACTGAATGTCAGTCAAAGAGACAAAAGACGAAACAAGACTGATATTCCGGCTAAAGGGATAATCATATAGTTGTAATATTTTGAGAGCAGTTTACACATGATGGGGTCATATTATTATCATTATTATTATTATTATTATCAGGGTGACCTTGACTTGTGATGGAAAGGGTTGATTTGTACACTAGAGGGCATCCATGGATTAAAACCGTTAAGGAGAAAATGACAAAGATACCTTGAACAAAAAGATTGAGCACAGAAAAAGCTCATTTTTATTTCTTTACTTTTCTAGTGTTGACGTTGGTGTTAACAACATGTAATGGAAAATGGCCACCACTCCTAAACCAACGATGTCATTTTCAAACGGGTATTTAATGCCTAGGCAGCAATTGCCCCAGTGCCGGCTAAATATTCATCAATTCTCCATGATGCAATAAATATGATCTCAGGCTAATTTAGCTCTCAGGACACCTCTGTATGCTTTGATCAGAGCGTTTCATGTCTAATGTAAGCTAGAACACTTTAAATGAGACACCATGCACTTTCAGAAAAATGGTACTAAACCATACCTTTGTCTCATATACATACACTATCTGGCCTAAATTATATGGAAAACTGACAATCAAAGTCTTGTTGAACATCCCATTTCAGAAAAGCAATTTTTTCCACTATTTAGACTCTTCTGAGAGGTCTTCCACTAGGTTTTGGGAAGTGACTGTTTAGATTTCTGTAAATACAGCCAGAAGACCGTAAGTGATGTTGTGCAAGACAGTCTGGCACACGATCCACGTTTCACTTCATCCCACCCCAAGTTCTTCTGCTTTAACCTTAACACATCATCATGTCGCCATCACGTCTTCACCGGACTCACTTTGTGCACTACTTGGAACAGTTTTGGGCCTCTTATTTGCAGTGAAGGGAAAGTGTTCAGACATCCTTTTCAGCTCCATGCTTTAAACTTTGGGAACAGTTCGGATGTGGTGGTCAGAAGTCTATAAACTTTTGACGACTTAGTGCATATCTTTGGACCATATATCGTCCCCTTGGAATTATAAGATCTGTCTGCATTCTTAGTAGTTTGGAAATATTGATCTTCAAAGATTTTGCACTCCGCAGGATAATAACTGTGCTCTACCTTTTTATTTTCCATGTCCAAAAATGCATATTACTTGAAAACACTTCATGTTGCACTGACGGCGTTCGGCAGACGCCCTTACATTTTATATTATTATACATCTGAGCAGTTAAGGGTTAAGGACCTTGCTCAAGGGCACAACAGGGGGAACTTGGTGGTGCTTGGGTTTGAACCCAGGACCCTAACCACTGAGCTACCCCTGTATATTGTTAATATGTTGGTACAGAATAAGAAAATGTTGACAAAAATAAGATAAGATATCCTGTTATCCGTCCCACAGCGGGGAAATTTCTTTAAAATAAATAAATAAATTAATAAATAAAATAAAAGTCAGATAGAATCTTAGAATTCCAACTATATTATAGTATAATGTAAAGCTTTGAAGATAGACAATAGTTGGTATAAATAAATAAAAAATGCACACTAAAAATCCAAAGGGACAAGGAGTGGTAAGGAACGCATACTTTTATAAAAGCTGCAAGAATATCAATCCTGAATCGGTACTGACAGACCCTGGATTAATGTTCAACAATAAAACTGACTTTCATAAGTTCAAGCATTTTTCCTCTATTATTATTTGCTATCTAGTTGCACCCTACTTGTGTTCGTTTTCACAGGATATAAAACTGTACTGAGTATTTTCTTAAACTGTACAAATGAACACAATATAGTATTTTAACAGTTGCCAAATTCAGACAAAGTCTGAGAGATTACAATTTAAAGGTCAATTTGATGATTATGGGAAACACATTTGCATGATATTGGTTTGTGGTCATAATGGGCTAGATCCAGTACAGACAGAGTGCCATAAAGGTGTTTGGGTGGGGGTAAGGGTTAACTAAGGACAATTGCCAATATCCCTGATATTATAGAGGGCCCTATGACAATTGAAAAGGTTTGGCTTTGTCCAAAGGTTGGGGTACAGAACCAATAGATGTTTTATAATAACTGACCATCACACCCAAAAACTACCGTCAGACTGTCTGAACCCCACAACTGTCTAGAATGTCTTTGTATGCTGTAGTATTATAATTTCCTTCCACTAGAACTCCATCCACCTATCTAGGAAGCTCTGTAGTACAGTTAGTTACGATGGAGGTCAATGTTGATTACTGTTGTATTTATTCCCATTTTACGACTGTTGTGGGACCTCCGGTCAACATTCACACACTACAGGCAATTTGGGAATGCCACTTAGCCTAATCTGCATGTTTTTGAACTGTGGGAGGAAACCAGAGTACCGGGAGAAAACCCACCAAGCATGGGGAGGACATACAGTACAAACTCCATACACCCAGACCCGAGATGGGGATTGAACTCGGACCCTGGAGTTGCAAGGTAACAGTGCTAACCACTAAGCCTCTGTAAGGTTTTATAATATTGTAAGACACTAATCTAATAAGAAGATTCCTGTGCCTTGAGAATAGACCTCCCACTGTGCTTTCTTATGCCTTCTGTGGTAACACCTTCTATATCCTGTATCCAGACGAGGATACATCCAAATGGCTCC
>JAQMYG010000004.1:18960775-18974259 GCA_030014215.1 Clariallabes teugelsi
CACACCATCACCAGTCTGGTTAATGACCATCACACCATCACCAGTCTGGTTAATGTCCATTACACCATCACCAGTCTTATTATTGTCCATCACCAGTCTCCTTAATGACCATCACACCATCACCAGTCTGTTTAATGACCATCAAACCATCAACAGTCTCATTAATGTCCATCACACCATCACCATTCTCGTTAGCAACAATCACCAGTCTCGTTAATGACTATCACACCATCACCAGTCTGGTTAATGACCATCACACCATCACCAGTCTGGTTAATGACCATCACACCATCACCAGTCTGGTTAATGTCCATCACACCATCACCAGTCTTACTAATGACCATCACACTATCACCAGTCTGGTTAATGTCCATCACACCATCACCATTCTCGTTAACAACAATCACCAGTCTCGTTAATGACTATCACACCATCACCAGTCTGGTTAATGACCATCACATGATCACCAGTCTGGTTAATGTCCATCACCAGCCTTGTTCATGACCATCACCAGTCTCGTTAATGTCTATCACACCATCACCAGTCTAGTTAATGACCATCACACCATCACCAGTCTTGTTAACAATAATCACCAGTCTCCTTAATGACCATCACACCATCACCAGTCAAATTAACAACAATCACACCATCACCAATATCATTCATGACCATCACATTATCACCGGTCTCATTAACGACCATCACAACATGACCAGTCTCATTAATAACAATCACATCATCACCAGTCTCTTTAATCACATCACACCATCACCAGGCTCATAAACAACAATCACACCATCATCTGTCTTGTAGGTGACCATCACATCATCAAAAAATCTCATTAATGACCATCACATCACTAATAACATTACACCATCACCAACCTCATTAATGGCCATCATACCATCACCAGTCTCATAAATAATCATCACTCTATCACCAATCTCATTAATGACCATCACATCACCAGTCTTATTAATGACAATCACACCGTCAACAGTCTCATTAATGACTGTAATACCATGACCAATCTCAATAGCGACCATCACAATCATCCGTATAATTTTTCTCTAAAACGCTGTTCACATTTCCAGTGCATAGTGCAAATGATAATAAATGAAGATATTTAACTCTTATCAGCAGTTGGGCACATCTTCTGGCTGCCCCACACCTATCTGGTGATTGATCCTAATAACATAAAATAAATAAAATAAAACAGCAAAAACAGTAATAGTTGATCAGAAATGGCAGCCATGTCACTCTGGCTGGTTTCGATAACTGCCGTTGCCTGGGAATGGAGGACAGAGATAGAGGAAATAGGCCACCAGGGTAAACACAGCGCTGAGATAAGCGCAGGGCTGCAGGGAAATGAGCGCCATCCCTGGGAGCCAGTGTTTAGCACGCATTCCCTCAATGCACTTAATGAATAATGAGAGTGAAGGTCAGGTGGAGTGTTTGTACAGCAAAGCACACGCTGTTGTGTTTTAGACAGACTGTTAGTCTTCACCCATTCAGAACATGATGCTGCCTTGAAATGACCTGGTGAGCTCATCGCTACAAGATCACACAAACTCTGAGGGTATTGAATTCAATTGGGCTTTATTTACACACCCTTGATTTTCCCTTGATTTTGAATTTTCAGCAAAAAAATAATAGTAATAATAATAATAATAGTATTATTTCAGCAAAAATAATAATTAGTAAATAAATATAATATAATAGTAATAATATGACTCCATGCACACAGAGACGGGACTCGAACCTGGCCGGGAATCGAAGCCGGACCCTGGAGTTGCAAGGCGACAGTGCTAACCACTAAGCCGCTAAATCTGTAAATTTTATATATTAAAGGGAAAGTTTCTTAATTCAGCGAGATGTTGTTTGTTGGCTTATTGGCTTTATTGTAAAATTATCTATAACCCCTAAAAAACATTCTAGTTACAATGCATTAGTCTTATACATTGTGTTCTTTACAAAAATGTAAAAACGCTGAATAAAAAGATTCCACTCATTTAGATACGAAAATCAATCTATTTATATAAAGATGTTTAGATCTGGCTGCACGTTGTTGTAGCGGTCAGAACTGTGGCCTCGCACCTCTAGGGTTGAGGGTTCGAGTCCCGCCTTCTGATCTTTTTTTGTGAAGTTTGCATGGTAGTAGAGATGGAAAAAATCAATTCAGTAATGTAGAGTAATATTTTTTTTGAGGTGACTCGTGTATCTCCACACTGACTACATGCCGTTCAGTTTTAATTTATATTCAGTATGTTTGCATGGATGCATTCTGTACAGTACGGACGAGAACAACAAAACATTGCAGTTCCTCTATGATCCTGCAGGTGGTGCTTTAAACTATTCACACTTTGGGAGGCCAATTATTTGCTATGTTTGTTTATGAAAAATGTAATATCGAGTCAGGATAATTATAAAATCGCGATAATATCGTATCAGGAGGTCCTTGTTGATTCCCGTCCCTATAAATAATTACCAACAAAAAACTTTTATAATCAGCAGCACAGCTTGTTTTTTCCTTTTTTTCCTCAGTTATTAAGGACCGAGCTGCTTTCGAGGAAACTGTGACAGCTTCTGCGAATTTAATTCTCCATAACCTTCATACACTTTTCCATCCCTGTTCTAGCAGTTCAGCCCTTAATTGTGCTGCCGTCATCCGCTCAGCTTTATCGCATACACGAAAGCAGACGTGGCCTGCCTTTCTCAGAAGTAATTACCCGAGTATGCTCTGTACAACTTCATTAAACGGCATCTCCTTGCCATTCCTATTCCCCGAGCAGCCGTGCTGCGATCAGCTGAGCCAGGAAAATCTTAATTAACTAAAATGTAAATGGCCATGGACACCATTATGGCTGATCTGCGGCTCATTTCCAGGACAAAAACCTCAGCAGGAGAAGAACAATTGTTATTGAAATGTATTATCACGCGAACACAAAAGGCCAGCGTTGGTCGCAGGGGACTCGCTGGATTTTATTGCCATGGAAACGTATTTTGTCATGTCCCTTTAGGGAAAATTGCAGTAATACTAATATTAATAGTGAGCAATTTGAGTGATGTTCAGTCATCACAGAGTCTGAACACGGTGCTCTCTGGCTGTGTCCTGATGAGTAAGGAGTATAAGCATTGATAACAGTAAAGGAGACCACCAGTCAGTAGATAGGGTTTCGATTCAGAAAAATCGATTCGGGTACGAATCGGCTCCAGAATCGTTTTTTCAATTAATTCTTTCATTCATTCAGTCTTGTACAGGGTCGCAGGAAGCCTGGAGCCGATACCAGGAGAATCCGGGTACAAGCCGGGGTTCATTTTGTTAAGGGTGTCAATCTATTACAGGACACACATGCACACATCACACACACACAGACCCGAGGTGGGAATCGAACCTGGAGGTGCGAGGCCACAGTGCTAACCACCATTGTGGTGGTGTTATTGTTTTATTTATATAGATTATTTTGCATTTGAGGTGGTAACATGTTGTAGTTCCTCTATATACCTACAGGTGGCACAGCATCCTGTGTGGTAAGAGTGAATTATTTGCAAAGTTTGAGTCTCAGTGCTTTCATATCATCCCAGTGTATAAATACTCCCCAATCCCACTCTGGCCAGCTTTCACATTATTAAACTCGAGTACCCGAGTATATTTGTGTATTTACGCTCTCCGATACAGGAGGTGGCAGTCAGTATGCACCTGGTCGGGTTTGTGGGAGTTTAATAAACACAAAGAGAAGACAAATACAAGGAAGTCAACTTTCACACTATGTGGAGTAAATGTCAAGAGCACCCCCTCTCACCTGCTATCCTACTTCATCAGCTACGCCTGTGCAGTTCAGAGGACGCGACCTGCATATGGCATTGATGACAAAGGAGCGTCCAATCCCGTGTTTGGGGACGGATTTGATTTGAGCACCGTGCCCGACACCACATTTTGTATGCTGATCCGCGCTCGGGCTTGTTTTGGAGTGTTTATATTACACGAACGTTCTGGACTTTGGGGTCAAGTGTGCTCAGATCTGTGTCCGAGTCCTTAGTGTAGAAGCACACTTAAGGCGTTTTCACACTAGGGATCGTTTCTGAGAACACTTCATCCCAAAATCTGGTTCATTTTCATAAGTGAGAACAGAACCGTTCCGTGCTCGGGAAACGCGCCCAAGTCCGCTGGAAAAGGTGATCTCCAGAATGATACCGCGTACTCAGACACCGATCGATTCAGATATGGAAGCCAATCGTACCTGAGACCAGAAGTAGATCACTGTTTAGATACGACATCATCAATGCCATCGGTCTCCTCTGAAATCTCTGTATCTGTACAAATCAATCGTGTCTAATGTGTAAACACCGTTAGACTTTGCGTCCTCCCTTTTGTAAAAAAAAAAAAAAAAGTCCTTGATGCTAACCTGTGAAAATAAAACCTGGAATTGTAATGTGTGTGTGTGTGTTTTGGCCTCGTAAAATACTCCAGAACTATGACCCTGACTTGAATAAGACACTTAAAACAGTTCTTGTTCTCTTGTTACAGTCCTGAAAAAAAAAGTAACCTTAAAAGACTTTACTCATGATATTCCTCTCTTGTTGCGTTACAGGTCTGACTTACCACTGCTACAGAAATGGTGTACGATCTGCCGATGGACGCCGCGAAGCCGTCTCTGCACACCACTCCCCTGCCGTACCTGATGCCGAACAATTCGGAGAGGGTCAACGAGTCGACCCTGGCGTCCGGTACCCCCACGCCTCCCTGCAATCTGGACACGACCTCGTTCCAGCCCAACAGCACCCAGGTGTCTTACGAACTCAGTCCAGCGGAAGTGACCATTCTCGGGTTGATCTTCGGAGTCTTTTGGCTAGTCTCGGTTCTAGGCAATGCTTTGGTGTGTTTGGTGATTCACCGTAGCCGCAGAACTCAGTCGACCACAAATTACTTTGTCGTGTCTATGGCTTGTGCTGATTTGCTGCTGAGCCTGGGCTGCGCCCCGTTCGTCCTGCTCCAGGTCTCGACTGGACACTGGCCCCTGAGCGCGGCGGCCTGCAAGGCGGTGCGCTACATCCAGCACTTGTGCCCTGGCGTGCAGGTCTACGTGCTCCTCTCCATCTGTGTGGATCGCTTCTACACTATCGTGTATCCGCTGAGCTTCAAAGTATCTCGGGAGAAGGCGAAACGCATGATCCTGGCTTCTTGGCTCTTCGACGCGGCCTTCGTCTCCCCGTGCCTCTTTTTCTACGGATCTTCTTCGTCCGTCACGCAAAGACACTGCGAGTTTTTCCTCCCGGGATCTTGGGACGGTCTGGCCTACGCTCTGGTCCACCTCCTGTTTGGATTCCTGGTTCCAGCGCTTCTAATCTTATCCTTCTACCAGAGGGTCGTGCGCTACATCTGGCGGATCAGCGCGGACGGACGCACGGTGCGCAGGACTATGAACATCGTGCCCAGAACGAAAGTCAAAACCATCAAGATGTTCCTGATGCTCAACACTGTGTTCCTCCTTACGTGGATGCCTTTTTACGTAGCGCAGCTCTGGCATCCCGATGTATCCGCAGGACCCAGCAGGCGGGGGGCGCTCTTCTTCGTAGCGATCGCGTGGATGTCGTTCAGCTCCACTGCCTCGAAGCCCACGCTCTACTCGGTGTACAATGCCAATTTCAGGCGAGGAATGAGAGAGACGTTCTGCATGTCGTCCATGAAGTGCTACCGGAGCAACGCGTACACCATCACCGCCAGTTCGCGGATAGCGAAAAAAAATTACGTGGGGGTCGTAGACTTGCCGGCGCCGCCAAAAACTCTGATCAAAGATTCCGTTTATGACACTTTTGACCGAGAAGCGAAAGAGAAAAAACTGGCCTGGCCGATAAGCGTCAACCCACCAAACACGTTTGTATAGAGCGGAATACAAGGTGACCTGTTTGTCCAGGTGGAACTCAAAGATGCTTAGGTTGACTTTTTTTTTTTTTTAAACACACCTAGCATCGAGAGCTGACAGTGCTGCTCGTTCAAACTGAAAGAGACAAGCAGGACATGTGAAAAAGCAAAAACTTGCTCAGTAGCCAGGTGTCTGTGTCATGGTTTCATGAGGAGAAGCTCTTCTGTCATTTCTGTCTGTAGTTCTGTACGTTATGTAATGTTGAATTTCCTTCCTGTATGTCGTTTCTCGTGATTATTAACATCGTCATGCAAAACGGATGCCGCTTGTTGGGAGAACGGACCCGTGAGTCTGTCCTTTCTCTATGTCCATGCAGTCTAGAGTTGTCCTATGGGTTTGTGAGAGGAATGTCTTCTCTGTCCACGCTGTAATCGATGAACGGCACTTCTCACGATGCCACTGCTGTGATGAGGTTCTTGTTTATTACCATAGAGTGTTATGTCTTATAGGAGACGTCCAGGAAATGTCCAAAACTGTGTTGCATTAAACATATAATAAAAAAAAGAAACAGTTGCATATCAAATACAGGTTCCATTTCTTAATGTTTTAGTGACAGACTTGTGTGAAGATCACTACAGAGCTTTATTAACATTCAGATCCATTTACACCATGAATAATGAAAGCTACTTCAATAGGCACACCATCGGTGCGTAAACGAAGACATTTAAACAATGGCATTGTTTTCCGTGTCTTTGCACGGTTTAACAGTTCAATGAGTGGTGGTCCATTGTCTGTCGACGAATGAAATAAATTTACATTCAACAAAAGACATTGTAAAAAATTCTACTGTAAGATCTATTGTCTTTAAAAATGTCATTATGTCAAAAATATCATTATTCTCCTTAATCACAACTGAACATATTTTTTGTCTGTGGGGAAAAATCCATTTGATGATGAATCATGATCCTTTTGTGTGGTGATTCACATATCGCCACCCTGACTCCAAAATCTATCTTTTTAAAACTACATTTTTACATTTATAATAGAGATGAAGCGGTCGATCGGTCAGTGACCATAAATTGGCTGGTTTTCGGTTTGATTGGCCGTGACCGGTGATCAGCTGATCGGCCTCAGATATAAACGAATCTGAACCGAGCGCAAAAGCTTCCGAGTGACGCAACAGAAACACATTTTTACGGTGTTATGTTATCCAAAAAAAAAAATCACCATCGCTAATCAACATCGCTGATTAGTGAGAGCTAATTTGTCTTATTAGTCGAAAATGGCGCACTCACAGTTCTGAGTGTTTGAGAAGGTAAAACCTCACTGGTCCTTTATATACGGATACTACTGGTTGCGCATTCTATTTATATATTTATATATTCTTCTCAACAAAATAAAGGGAACACTTAGTCCCAGTTTGACCTGAACGCCTTTCATATGTGTATGCATGGTTCAAGTCAAACCGGGACTAAGTGTTCCCTTTATTTTTTTGAGCTGTATATTATCATCCCATGTGGTAGGAGTGAATTCATTGCTAAGTTTGTTCAGAAATAATAATTATGGCGGATGTGCCGCATGCTGCTCAGTTAGATGCTAAACTCTTGTATTTGTAAGTTAGTTTGTATTGTAAGAAAACTATAAGTGAGAGAACTAATGTTAGAATGGTCTACAGTTATTAACCGTCAAACCATTTTTATATATAATAGGCACTTTTTAAAGGTAATTTTCATTTTCATCATTTTTATTGGTCTCATTCTGATTGGTCTCCAGTGTGTGTGCATTTGTTTTGTTTTTTTTTTTAATTGTGACCAAAAAAATTCCCTTCTTCCATTTTTGTATTGGCCAATTACATTTTTCCCCCCATAATTTGACCTCACTGCTGTTTCGCGATGGGGTTTGTCTCAGCAGCCCATTTACATAGACACTGGAACATTGTGATCAAAGGACGAATGAAATAACTTGCGTTTGAGGTATAAGAAAAAGCATTAACAGGGACACTTCAGGGAGCTCCGAGAGCTGCGTTAACTTGCTAAAGTAGTAAAATATGGACTTTAAAGTAAGACCTAAAACTGCCTAAAACATCAATTACCTGTCTGTGGAAGTCTGGAAATGACAAGGTTTTCAGAGATCATGATCTTTGTAATGCCACAGTCATGGATGCATTCTGTACAGTACGGACGAGAACAACCTGTCTTTACTTTAATCAGCAATCGATGCAAGATGTATAAATAGCTTCATGTATCAACACTACAATCATTTCCTTCACAAGTTGTGTCCGTCACTTGAGACATGGCAGTGATCATGAACAGGTGGATCTTGTTTCACCATCACTTATGGTTACCGCGTGATGTTTGAGACATGGTTTTCTCACTGTGTCTTAAATGTTTGCTATCTGAGTCATGAAACAAAGCAGTGACTTGCGCAGTCAGGAGTAGCGAATCCAGCGTGACAAACCAAACAGAGGGAAATATTTTACGCTAAGCAATTGCACATCTTTATTATATATCTTTTTTTTGTTTTGTTACATAGACAAATAATTTCAGCTTTTGCCAACAGGTTCTATACATACTTTATACATAAATATAAAAATATCCATATATTTCTGTGCAAAATAATAACATCATAATTATTGGAAACGGACAGGCAGGAAATGAGGAGCCACAAACGCATCACTGTCCGACAGTACGTTATTCATTAGTGAGTAGTTACTTACGTATTTAATGTTGATTTGTTTGTGTGGTCTACATAAATATAAACATCATTCAATTCAAACGATCAAATTAGTCATATTGTACAAAATACTGTTTGTTTAGCAACACATCCGATTAGCGCCTTGAACCCGATTTTGGTTTCGTACAAATAGTTAATTTTCTATTTACGAACTAATTCTTTCTTATTTTTTTTTCTTTTTTAAGTGGACTGTCCAGTGGTGTTCGTGTGCATGTTTAATTAACTTAGAAGTTAAGAAGCTGAACATGATTTTTCCCAGCATCCTATTGAGTACTGATTCTGAACCTGCACGAGTGTGTGAAAGAGAGAGAGAGAGATAAGAGAGACAGAGCGTCAAGGCAGATATAAGTGAACAAGTCAAAGTAATACGAACAGAATTGCGTTTCTTAAAACAGAAGCTAGACGACTCTTAACCAGAGTTATAGTGACTTAAAAAAAAAAAAAAAAAAGCTGAATCCACATTTTACAGTTGTGGAGGAACAAAAAAAACAGAAAAAGAAGGAAAGTGCGCTACGTTTCATTAAGGAATAAATACATCTGAATCAAAACAGGTTTGACTCCGCAACATCGACAAGAACGAAGAGCTTTAACCCAGTGCTATGCAAATCTTCAAAAATTCTTTAAAGTGCTTAGAGCTTAAACTTTCTTGCCACACCCTGTGTGTGCGCACGTCTCGCGTGTCCTTTGGAGGTTGATGCCTGTTGCCTTCTTGCACAATTTGTTTTCTGACTTTCTTGAATCTGCAAGAATTCACATCTTGCCTCACTGTCGGCTTTCACTTCTTTCTAACTCTGATCTGAGACAAGAATAAAGGAAAAACACAGAACTGTGGACGTGATTTAGTGTTCCTTAACAAAAAAAAAAAAAAAAAAAAAAAGAGAGAGACTTCTGCACTGTCCTTCCATCCTTCATATACACCAGTCTACATAGCTCTATCGATCGCCCCTCTTCGGTATCCCGGAGCGAGTCTGGACTGTCTTTAAAGAGAAGCTTCTTCTTCTAAGTCATCTTGCTCTGGCTGATGCCTGAGGAGTTGTATTTGCCATTTTTGGGTATTTTGGTGGCGCTGCTGCTTTGTGAGCCTTTCTGATCATCTCCTGTTAGAAGAGCTTTGATTTCCGATGGGATTTTTCCCTGGTCCATGGCGATACACCATTGCTTGTACTGAAAAAAACAAAAAACAGAGTATAAATGTAAAATGGGTTATCACATTTGTGAATTCAAAATGTCGGCCATTTTAACTTCAAAGCCTTCAAAACTGGTACTGACCTGCATCTCGGATGATTCAAGCCCTAAGCTGATGAATAACTTAAAGGTGCTATAAAAAGATTCTTAAATTCTTCTTACTACTACTACTACAGAATAATGTAAAATAAAGATTTGTATAATATCTCTATTTGATATTAATCTTTTTCAGAGCACCACCTATAGGACTATAGAGGAATGACAACATTTTATCACCTCAAAGGCATGTAAGAGTCATTTCGTCAGACTAAAGAACAAATCCAACTTATGGACAGTTCGTAAGTATTCGTTTGTAAATAGGGAAATACTACCTTCCTCTATGGAATGACAACATTTTACCACCTCAAACTACAGGTAGTTCCCTAATTACGAACGAGTTCTGTTCCAGGTGCACGTTCATAAGTTGGATTTGTTCTTTAGTCTGACAAAATGACTCTTACATGCCTTTGACACAAATATACAATGTAAAGCACACTCATCCACTTTGACTAAATCTCTCCCCACTTTCCCCACACTGCCATCATGTGGCCAAAAACCGTAACCGTGCCTAAGGAAATGAATCTTGCACGTCAGATGTAACGGTGTTGTCTCTGCGCCTTTAAATCATGAGGGGAATCCCGGACGCCATTTTGTCTGAGAGCTGTTTTCCACTGTATTGGACTGTGTTATGTTAAGGACTGTGTTCCCTGGAGGTGCGAGGCCACAGTGCTAATCACTACACCGGCGTGCCACCAGGGAGAAACCGGTCGTCCTCTTACTGTTTTTCAATTAAAACTAATACAACCAACATGCAAAAATATACAGCAGTTACAAATATATAACAAATTTAAACCAGATCAATTTCTGGAAAAATAAACGAAAACCTGCTTTGAGGTGTGACATGTTAGATACAAACATGTTTGTTTATATCTAAACTGCGTCGTGTCAGTAATTTCACAGACACGCCCACAACACCCGCACAACACCACAACACCCACAACATCTCTCAAATGATTATTAGGAAACGTTACATCTACGTCTAGGAAAAGTGTCATCATAATGTGTAACCAATCAAATTTATGATTAAATCTGCATACGTTTTAAGCGTGGCTTATGGGTGAAATGTGGGTGGGGATTAATGCAACATTTAAAACGTTTCAATCTTAATTAACACCTCTCATTTAACCATTAGCTATTAGCCATAGGTGAAAAAATTGGCCAAATGCACCGTTAAGCAAAGAACATGAGGAATATTATTATTTTATTATAAAGTCCAGTTTCACAGATGGTTTTATATCCTTTATTATCCTGAAATGATCGAGTCTGTGTCTAACCTTACTGTGACCGCTTATTATACGAGGGGAACTTGGGGAACTCACCATCTCGAGTTCTTCTCTCAGGGCACAGATAGCTCTCTCTTTACTGGACACCAGCTCCTCCAGGTACTGGTAGCGCAGCTTCTTCCTGGCTCTACACTCTCGCGCACTCTGCCTGCTCCGCTCCAACTTCGCCTTCAGGTCGATCTTGGCGGGCTTTCGGCCACGTTTCCCCGGTTTCTTCACCTTTCCACCGACAATCTGCTGAGAAAAAGGGGAGGTTGGCGTTATGGAACACTACATTAAGTGAAGAAAAATATAGCGTCCTTTTTTAATAAGTGGAGGAATAAAACACTTTGGGACACTTTTTGTTCTAGGGAAATAAGCAATGAACTAAATGAATTATTAAATAAACTATTGATAACAAAAACAACAATAAAAAATAACTATGTTTACAATCACAGCTATTAAAATGTGTTAGAACTATACACTCTCACTCATTCATTTTCTATACCGATTATCCTGTACAGGGGTGCAAGAAGCCTGGATCCTATCCCAGGTGGCTCAGGACACAAGACAGGATACCTACCCTGGACAGGAAACAAGACTGCACACACTACAAGGCAATTTGGAAATACCAATAAACCTAATCTGCAAGTCTTTGGACTGTGGGAGGAAACCAGAGAACCCGGAGGAAACCCACCATGCATGCAAACTCCATTGCACACAGACCTGAGGACGGGAATCAAATCCTGGACCCTGGAGGTCCGAGGCCACAGTGCTAACCACTACGCCATCGTGCCGTCATAAATACAAAATCTTTGCGATTATAATTATAATTATATTTAAAAAATATATTCAATTATAAGCAGCACTGGCACTCTGGTTTCCTCCAACAGTCAAATTAGGTTAGGCTAAATGCCATTTCCAATTTGCCTCGTGTGTGTGTGTGTGTGTGTGTGTGCGCCCTGTGATGGATTGGAAAGGTGTCCAAGGTGTACCCTGCCTCGTGCCCAAAGTCTCATGGGATAGGCTCCACCCCCGCGCAACCCTGTATAAAAAGTACCGTATAAAAGATGGACATAATATAATATAATATGATATATGATATACAGTACAATGAAAAAGTATTTGCCCCTTCTTGATTTTTTATTTTTTTTTGCATAGTTGTCACACTTAAATGATTTAGATCACTGAGTTAGTTTTAATATTATACGAAGATAACCAGAGTAAATACAAAATGCAGTTTTTAAATTATGATTTCATTTATTAAGGGGGGAAAAAAGCTGTCCAAACCTACCTGGCCCCAAGTGAAAAATTTATATAAATTATACTACATTTAATTATTTAATATTATATTATATTATATTATATTATTTTATTTTATAGCACCAATAACATACTACTACTACATTATAGTAACAAAATGAGAATAAAAGGTGCTGTAATGTGTCAAACTTTAATAAATAAAAATATTCCAAAATGCAATTTAATATGCACTTTAATAGTGAGTTTATTTTTGCAATGACTATATGTCTGGTATTTATTAATATTTTAATTATAATTATTTAAAACTAAAATAATACAGTCAAAGCCATGATAAAAGTATATGAAGTAAGAGACCATGATCACTGTGAGATACATGTGTGTGTGTAAGTGAGGTGTAAACCTACAGAAACTCACTCCTGACCTGAACATCTGGATCAGCTGTGTCTCTGGATTGCTAGTTAACTACATTAAAAGCGAAGTATCCGACTAGACAGCATGCAAACCCTAAAGCAGACAGTTCCGGTGTCTAACTCACCCACCCGGCCACAGTAACACGACTAACAGCACGACTCGTCCTGCCCTGAGAGCGGCGAGCTGTGTACTGTATGTGAAGTAAACTAAGTTAGCAGCTCTTACCTTACTGTCATCCATTTTGGATGACCTGTACTGGGAGATCCAAACAGCTAGCTATAGCTAAGCAAAAAACCCCGAACACTTGATAATGAATAAGTGTCCACGGGTGTATAATCGTCCCCCGCGGCGTGACGGGATGTCTGAGGGTCCAGGCGCCTGGTTTTATCCCGAGTCTTCTACAAAGTTCGAGTGAAAACACTCACAGAAAGCCCGAGAGTCGCTAATGTTTTTAGCATCGTTTCCGCCCATTAGACGTTTCCATAGACCTGCCCACTGCGCGCGGAGCATGCTGGGACTTTGAGGCTAATCCGGCTAAGTTGTGTTTTGCAGAAGCTAAGCTAAATCCACCACAAGCTGCTTATTGTTATTTCAAGAAACAACCTTACGTACCCGTCGTTGACGAGAAAAGAGTTTATAGAAATATTTAAATGGTTAAAGCTAATAT
>JAQMYG010000004.1:18975837-18987745 GCA_030014215.1 Clariallabes teugelsi
AAATAATCTGATTAGCTCTAAATCAGATTAGAAATCATTAGGCTTCTGCCTAACTTATTTTTTATATTTTTATATTATATCTTATTTTTAATAATATATGTGATAGATAGCCTCCATGGGCCCCTCCCACACTCTTTCAGGGGATGATGGACATCATCCTGCCCAAGAAAAAACTGTCCATTGCAGCCTATCTGGACAATTTATTCCACTCCTGTGCTTGGATCAATCACCCTTTTGTCGCCATTGTACGAAATTGCTGGAAGAACTTCAGAGGGGATCGTCTTCCCCCAGGTTATTCAGGCTCTCAACTAGAACACCGCAAAAAACTAGACATTCACTTTCATTCAGTGTCAGTTTCTTGCTGTTCTTTGTACAATTACAAAATGCATTGTTTGCACAATTACTACTATTTGCAAGTTCTCGAAAGGGCTTGCATTACCCTGTGTCTACTGATATACAGTATGTAAGACAGACAGTTTGCAATCAACAACCTGTTTTTGTGTTACTGTCTCTATTGCTGCTGGATGTCTGGGATTTTCTTCAGGATTGATAAAATATCTATCTATCTATCTATCTATCTATCTATCTATCTATCTATCTATCTATCTATCTATCTGTCTGTCTATCACATTTGCATATTGCACATTTGCATATTTCATAATTCATATTTCACTGATTCCTGATACACACTTCTATAATTTTTATATACTTCTCTGATTGCAATTACACTTTGCACATTCTGTGTAATTTATATAGTTCATATATTTCTATTTTCATTCTATTTTATTATAACTTATATATAAATCTGTAGATTTGTACATTCCATTCCAAAGTTGTATTTATTTATTTTTATATATTTTAACTGATGTTTAACAACAACAAAAAAGCAGAGCCAGATCAATATACAATCAACACCCATGGCAAACATTTAAACACAAACAATAATCTGTTAATATAAGAGTGAACATGGAAAAACCAAAGGGCAAAACAGTCCAGTAAAAGAAAACATAAAAGAAAGAAAGAGTAATGATTGTTCAAGTAGATCCCACAAAGGGGCCCATATCCGCCAGAATAGATCAGATTTGTTCTGTAAGTCATACATAAGTTTTTCTCAAATTTTAAAATAAAATATATATATTTAATTTTTTTATTGAACATTTTATCTTTAGTTTAATTGTATTATTTTATCTTTTGTATTCTGCAATTTTCCTTTTAATGTAGTGAAACCTTTCTATTCTATTCTATCTTTCCATTTTAGGTCACAGACAGTCTTAATTTTCAATTTAAATTTGGTGTGTTAAGGTTGAAGTGGACAAACTTCAGTTTCCTGCACCGAACTCAAACCCCCCTTTTGGTGTCACTTCGACATCCCAACATCCCAACGATCATACTGATCCCCACAACAATTCAAAATCTAGTGGAAAGCCTTCCCAGAAGAGTGGATTGTTCTATAACAGCACAATGGGAATGCATCTCTTGTGGGAATGGGATGTTTAATAAGCAAATACGAGTGTAATAGTGAAGGTTGTGTATTTTTCTTAATTCAATGCTGCTCAAAATAAGAAACCAAACTAAAATTACTTGATAAAACAAATAAAGGCTTTTATTGCAACCAGTAGATGGCATACAAGAACCCTTCCCTTTGATTCATAAGAACTTCCTACTCATTTTGGACATCATCTCTTTCCAATATACCCATTGGCTCTAGTGTTTTCTATAGTTAGATTCTCATTTATGTTATAGCACGTTTGATAGAAAGTCATTCCTTCATCACCATAAAAAAAAATCATAACTTTACCTACTGCACAGTTTTACTTTGTTAAACAACAAGAAGTATTAAAATATTAATCTTAGATAATCTAAGATTAATCTCTGAAGCTGTTATTATAGAAACTGTAATGTACTGTATAGTTATGTGTAAAAGTTAGTACCCATCTTTTAATTCAACTTTATTATGTCAAAAAATAATACAATCATCTCATCGTTGCAGGTCTTAGTATTAGGCAATACAACTTCAGACGAACAACATCATGTAGCTTTTTTCACTGTGCCATTATTTATTTAACAAAAATGTATCCAAAAAGAAAGAAAAAAACATGAGAGCAATACTAAGTATCCCCACAAATCATCACTCCTCCACCGCCATGCTTGACAAGCGCTATGAGGTGTTTCTGCTGAAATGCTGTGTTTGTTTTTCGCCCAACATGGTGCTGGTCATTCAGGCCAAACACCTCCACTTTGGTCTCATCTGTCCATAGGACATTGTTCCAGGAGCCTTGTGGTTTGTCCAGATGCAAGTTTTACAAACCTCAATCGTGCTTCCATGTTCTTTTTAGACAAAGAGGATTTCTCCTGGCAAACAAACCATACTTGTTCAGTCTTCTTCTAATTGTGCTGTCATGGACTTAAACATTTAACATGCATAGTGAGGCCTGTAGGGTCTGAGATGTAGCTCTCTTGTTTTTTTCTTTTCTTGTTTTTTTACATTTCTCTGAGCATTGCATGGTCTGACCTTGAGGTGAATATGCTGGAACATTCACTCCTGGGAAGATTGGCAACTTGAATGTTACTTGTGGATAATTCTTCTCACTGTAGAACAGTGTAGAACTCCAAATTGTTAAGAACGTTTTTTTTTTTTTTACGTATAAGCCTTTTCTGCGCGAATTGCTTCTCTAAGTCCCTTGCTCATGTCTTTCCTTCTTGGCATTGTGTTAACACACACCTGAATGTTCCAGACCAGCAAACTGCCAAAATGTCTGCTTTGAAGAGGTCTGCACACCGGCTGATGATCATTTAATCAAGGGCTGATGATTAGCAGCTTACCCTGCAACTTACTCTCTTAAATCCTGTGGAAGCAGTAAGGGGGTACTTATTATTGACTGCATTTTTTTTTTTTTGCCAACACCACTTGTATATTACAGGAACTGGGAGTTATTACTCGAAGTGTTGGAAGTTATTACCACATCCCTGTAGGGTCCTGACCTCAAGCCATTTCCACATGTTTAGGCCATTAAAGGAATTCCTGGGAGGCCAAGGTATCAGACATGATACTGGCAGTCCGATCATGGCTCTGGCATACTAAGAAAACTTCCTACCTTGATGGTATCCAAGCACTCGTGAAACTCTGGGATAAGTGCATTAGTGTAGCAAGGGATTATATAGAGAAATAAAGGAAGTTTTTACTTTCATAACTGTGTTCTATTATTCTGTACAATCGAAAGTCCCATTTTGACCTGAACAACCCTCCTATTTTTCAATAACTGCACAGTCCGCCATGTTTTATTCTTTACATCAAATCAAGGTTTAATTATGGTTTAACATTTGAATCATTACGCACTTTATATAAAATAACCATCTACAGGAACTAAAAAGATTTGCCTATGGTGTCTCATTATTCTAACAACATAACTGCTTGCTTGGCATATACAACATGTACGACACAAACGGTAAACTGTTAAACGGAGTGAAAAAAATAATGCTAGCTCTGGTGGTGATGACGATGATCCAAAAATGCTTCTCTCAACAGCAAGCTTATTGATTTTCCTCTTAGCAACACGTGTTTTTATGCCCTTTTCTTCTATCAAAGCTCACAGACCTTTAATGACATATAGCTGAGCTCAGCATGGGGCTTGCTCTGTTACTTTTTAATACTGTTCAAAGGGTTACACATAGCAAACTGACTGATAGTGGTTAACCAGACAGCCTAGTGATGAAGGCATGTAGGATGATGAGGATGATAATGGTGCCACATAATAAATATTCATTTATTTTTCTCACTTATTTTCTACTTCTACTTTAGATTAGTAATAGTAGTAGTAGTGACTGATGGTTATAATAGAAGTAGTGATAGCAGTATTAATAGCATTAAGTAATAGTACTATTATTAGTAGTAGGAGTAGTAACTGATAGAAGTAGTAATAGAAGTACTAATAGTATTAGTAGTGGTAGTAATAGTAGTAGTGACTGGCCTGGTTGTTGTTTGTATTAGTAATAGTAGGAATAACTGATAGCTGAAATAGAAGTAGTAATAGCTTTACTAATAGTAATAGTAGTAGTAGTGACTGCCCTTGTTGTTGTTGTTTGTATTAGTATTAGCAATATTAGAAATAGTAGTAGTAGTAGTAGTAACTGATAGAAGTAGTAATAGCAGTACTAATAGTATTAGTAGTGGTAGTAATAGTAGTAGTGACTGCCCTGGTTGTTGTTTGTATTAGAATTAGTAATAGTAGGAATAACTGATAGTTGATATAGAAGTAGTAATATCAGTACTAATAGTACTAATAGTAGTAGTGATTGCCCTTGTTGTTGTTTGTATTAGTATTAGTAAAAGTAGGAATAGAAGTAATAATAGCAGTACTAATAGTAGTAATAATAGTAGTGACTGCCCTTGTTGTTGTTTGTATTAGTATTAGTAATAGTAGGAATAGAAGTAGTAATAGCAGTACTAATAGTAGTAATAGTAGTAGTGACTGCCCTTGTTGTTGTTTGTATTAGTATTAGTAATAGTAGGAATAGAAGTAGTAATAGCAGTACTAATAGTAATAATAGTAGTGACTGCCCTTGTTGTTGTTTATATTAGTATTAGTAAAAGTAGTAATAGCAGTACTAATAGTAATAATAGTAGTAGTGACTGCCCTTGTTGTTGTTGTTGTTGTTTGTATTAGTATTAGTAAAAGTAGGAATAGCAGTACTGACAGTAATAGTAGTAGTGACTGCCCTTGTTGTTGTTGTTTGTATTAGTATAAGCAATAGTAGTGATGTTAGTATTAGTAGCAGTATTGGTGCTGCTGACTGAAGTTACAGAAGTGATGAGTGTGTGAGTGTATAATAATCATTAGTGTTAGTGTGTGTGTCACTAAGCCCCGCCCCCTTTCGTTCAAACCCGCCGCAGGGCCTGGACTTGGAGCTGACTCACGGGACGGCGGGTCTCCCTGCCCTGTTACCCCGGTGTCTCTGCCCGGTGTCTCTGCCCCGAGTCGCGGTCTAGTTGCTCTCGGCGGTTTGAGTTCTCGGTGTTTCCGGCGAGAGCCGGCGCGAGGCGCGGGGCGCGCGCCATGAGGAAGTGCAGACTCGGCGTGGCCTCTTTAAGGCTCGGAGTGGGACTGGTTTCAGATGACGCCATCGCTTTATTTTTATCACCATGACCTCATCCCTGAGACAGCGGAGTTCAGTGACCAGGGAAACTTTATTCAACTTCTTGTTAACCGGGCTTGTGTGTGTGTTTTATTTCGGATCGGTGGGATTTTTTTTCGGCGTCGGAGACGATAAGTGAGACCGGAGTTTAGGAGGGAGAGGACAGAGAGGAGGTGGTGTGTCTGAAATGTGCTCTCTTTTCACTTCACGGTCTCTTCCACGGTAAGTTGGAGACATTTCGGTCCTGACCAACTCGGGCTTGTATCGCCAGAGGGCCTGTATCGCGCGCGCGTGCGTGCGCGTGTGTATGCGCGCGAGAGCGTGTGTGTGAGTGTGTGTATGGAGGCCAAAGTTACACCGTGTTCCACTGCTTATGCCAAGCCGATGAGTTAAAATAAACGAGGTTTAAATGTCAGGTTGTATCGACCTGTCTGTCTCCTGAGTCAGAAATGAGACATGTCTCTAAATACAAATACAATGTATCTCTTTACTCCAGTTGTGTTTGATCTCTCACTGCAACACTGTTAAAAAGAGCTTTCCTTTTATCTTTCATACACTTCAGCTTACTTACTAACAATATTGTTTATTTTCTCATTCTTTTAACATCATGTGTATGTTGTGTACTAGAGCAAATGTGATCATGTTATTAAATCAAAGCCACTTATTATTATTATTATGTGGTTATTGTTTGTTTATTTATTTATTGGTTGTTGATGATGTTTTTTTTTTTTTTTTTAAGTTATAAACCTATAGCTGGTGAGATATAAACACTTCTTCTTAGTATCCGGTATGTGAGGAAGTGAAGCTTCTGGTTATTTATGCCAAAGGAAGCTCATTTATTTATCAGTCCTGAGGGTTAGGATTGTTTATCGACGTCTGTGTCCTTTATTTGTCATTTCTATAGTTGACGCACAGAAAACTGTACATTTGTACTGTCATTGTCAAATACTCGACATATCCTAACATATAACATTCACTAAACAAGCTAGACAGAATATCCGAATGTACTGTAAATGCGTATATGGGTTTGGTTGCTTGTGATAATGCTTCACTCCACTTCAGTTCAGTTCAGATATAATATATACACTGATCGGTCATAACATTAAAACATTAACATTGATTATCATTCATATACTAGTAAACTGGTGACAAGATCACGTGCACTCAATGCCCACAGGGAACCAAAGTGCAGTTCGTCTGCTCTGATCTCACAGAGAATCACAGAAATGAAGCACAAATCACTGAAACAAGTCAACCCTGGCCATGAGAGAAAGGCACCAGAACACCCAGTGCATCACAGCCCACTGCACACGGGGCCAAGCAGACCAAGATAGTGTCAACCAGGCCTCCAAACTTTAAAAATCCCACCCGAACAATATCTCGTGCTCGCGAAACAGCATTTCAAGCACTCAATCTAGTAAAACTTGGCTGCATGCAGAGAAAATCGGTGATAAGTAAGAAAGAAACACACCAGTATGCATTAAAGCCAGGCAGTGCTAAGTGTTTTGGAAAGATCATCAGTGTCCTTGGCTGTGTTTGCTGATAATATATAATTCTACTGAGGGTAATCAATTGAGCTATGAAGTGAAATGTGACGTGGTGAACACACGCGTTCAAAATCCCCGGTGCGGTTATAGGAAATATAGGCACTCTTGGAACGCGGCGTGACCAGTTCAGTGGACAAGAGCCATATATAGGCTAATGGTTAGAATAGTTGTACTTACTAGATGAGAAATTAGACTTAAGTACAGTTTAAGTGCAATCCTTGGGCTGTCCAATTGTGAATTCTTGCAATGCCGCACAACATATACTTTTTACTAGTTGTAGGACTGGTAGTAAAATTGACTAATGTTATTAGCATTGTTGGTATTAGTGTTAGTTATAACGGAAGTAGTAACAATAGTATTAATAGTATTAGTAGCAGTACTGTTAATAGTTATTATTATTATTATTATTATTATTAATAGTAGTGACTGATGTTGTTTGTATTAGTATTAGTGTTAATAGTAGCGTTAGTAAAGTTAGTACTACCACTAGTAGTATTAGCTGAATTAGTGGTAGTAGTAATAGAATGAATAATGAATGAAACTTTTTTTAGCAAGTTTTTAGCAAGTAAAATCCTTAGGCTGTCCAAATGAGAACTTTTACCATGCCGCACAACATACACTATATTGGCAAAAGTATTTGCTCGCCCACCTTCACAATCATATGAACTTACGCCTTGCCATGCATATGAGTAACATTCAATTCTTAATCAATAGGGTTTAGTATGATGTTGGCCCCGCCCCCTTTTTCAGCTATAACAGGTTCAACTCTTCTGGGAAGGCTTTCCACAAGGTTTAGGAGAGTGTTTATGGGAATTGTTGACCGTTGTGAGGTCAGACACTGATGTTGGATGAGAAGGTCTGGTTTGCAGGCTCCGCTCTAATTCACCCCAAAGGTTTTCTATTGGGTTGAGGTGCAGGCCAGTCAAGTTCTTCCACACCAAACTTGCTCATCCATGTCTTTATGGACGTTGCTTTGTGCACTGGTGCGTAGTCATGTTGAAACTGGTGTGGGGTTGTTTTTCAGGAGTTGGACTCGGCCCCTTACTTCCAATGAAAGGAACGCTTAATGCTTCAGCATACCAAGACATTTTGGACAATTTCATATTTGTGGGAACAGTTTGGGGCACGGCCATTTCCTATTCCAACAAGACTGAGCACCGGTCCACAAAGCAATGTCTAAGATCATAAATTCCCATAAATACACCCCTATATCTAGTGGAAAGCCTTTCCAGAAGAGTTAATGCTGTTATAGCTGGGTGAACATTCTATGGATTAAGAATTGAATGTTACTCAAGTTCGTATGCACGTGAAGGCAGGCGAGCGAATACTTTTGGCAATATAGTGTATCCTGTAAATACACGCATAGACATAATGAAACTAAAAGGCTATGTGTTATTATTTCAAATTTATTACCCTCATATCTTTCCTATCATAAGACATTCAGGGAGGAATCAGGGAGGGTGAAAGGTAACGTCAAGTCTTTTCAAATTGCTGCTCACTGAAAAAGTGCTATCTGCCCTTTTCCACATACTTGAGCCCATAGAGCGTCATGATCGACCAAAGCTGATGTGATTGCTCAGAAACAAGCATGCCGTCCCTCACCCTGACAGGTTTACTCTATTGTGGCATCATCCGGATTCAAAATCGTGACCTTTTTGCTTTGTTGCACAACTCGATATCTCATTCGTGGTGAGCTGAACCTCCTATAGGATAGTCATGCAGATATCTCATGATCTGTTGATGCAAGAGTGTTGATGTCATTCCCTTGTCTCACGTTCACTTTGTCCAGTCAGTGCACTAAGGAGATGAAGGAGGAGGAGAAGGAGGAGGAGGTGTGAAAGTCAGCAGTACAACCATGAGCGTGACATCATCCCGTCGCCCGGCGTCTGAGAAACAGATGTTGAGCCTTCGGGTTCATACGCAGCCTCCAGCTCACTGTCTCATCAAGTGATATCAGAGCGGTAGTCATCACCTTCATCAGTGCCAGGGACATAAAAAAAAAGAAAAGAAAAAGATAACCTACACATTACAGTGAGACACGTTGTTAACATAGTCATCATTTTGAAACACTCCACGTCTTAGCTGTGTTTTTTTTTTTTTTTTTTACTGTGTCATAAAAAGGTTCTGGTAACTATTAATCATCCCTTATATGGAATGGGTTGATTAATGGTTTAAATTTAATTATAGTATAATTAGTCAGCTGCAAAAACAAAAGCTTTTTTGCAAAATCATTTGACAAAATTGATACTAAGGTTATTTATCCTATTATTATATTATAATCTCATTCTAATCTTATTCTAATCTTAATCTCATTATAATCTTAGAAAGGAAAGGAATAAGTCAAAAAGTGCAACTCTTGCTTTGGCAGAAAACTTTTAACTTTTAATGTCAGCCAACAGAAAGCTTCACCGTATCAACAATCCTATATTTTTTGTTTTTTAAAACAATATTAATGGCAACACATTGCGTATGTTACAGCCGGAACTACTTTTCTTACTGGCCAATTCGATTCGAGTATTCAACCATACAGTGATCAGAAAATCATTAAAAATCTCTAACATCAGTGAGAGTTCACCAACTGCTCCTATTAGCTGTGTTACCATTAGCTACATCGTTACAGCGACAAGTTACCAGTAAGGACATTTGTCTTCCATGCTTGATCATTAAACACACCATGAGAACAACGCTCAAGAATTTGTGTTTTGTCACTCACCGGTTTACATTCCAATCGTAGACACGACTGAATTCCTGTAACCAATCATGACGCAGAAGGCGGGATTTATCGGAAAAGCCTAATGTAACGTCAAGGTCAGAGGAAAAATGATTTTTCTTCTTCATCTTCTGTTATATTAAATCTGTTTGCGGCAGATTAAACACCTCATAGCAGGCTGGAAAAAAATTCATGTAAAAAACTTTGATGTTGCAGTTCCTCTATAATCCTGCAGGTGGAGTGTTCGAAACTATTCCTATGTTGGAAGGTGTTACAGTGTCCTTTGTGGTAATAATTCGTTGAATGTGTTTAGTAATGTAGCAAAATATGAAAAAAGGAAAATGACCTGGGATAGTTATAGGATCATGATCGAATCAGCGTCGAGGTATCGCGATAATATTGTATTGTATCGTATCCGTCCCTAGTAAACATGGAACACATCTTACTTCTAAACATGTTCTCCTGTTCAGTATAAACAAATATTTGCTGTAGAATAATCAACATATAGAAGCATTTGTGCGTTCATCTACAGTAGTTTTGACTTTACCTGTTGTTTACCCAGAAGAAAAAGTAGGAGCTGCTTATTATTGTTACAATATATTGTTATATGCAGCACATGTCGCCTTTATCTTACTCTTTTGCCGATTGTGGCCGAAGCAAAGTTTTGACTCTCTCTCTCTCTCTCTCTGATGTGATTTTTTTCCCCCTGCAAACCGTTTAAAGTGGATTGTTAGCACTGGATATTTTAGTCAAAAGTTGTGTGACCTCAATGAAACCAAAAAAAACAACAACCCTGATCCTAAAACAGTCCGTTCTTTCCCTTTATCGTAGACCTTCAAGCTCAGCTCAGGCCAACATCGAGCAGACTCTACAAGCACTTTCCACTCAGAGCGTAAACAGCACAATTTGGCGGACGAGCGCTAGTTAAATCCGAGCGAGGCGACCGGTTAGATAATGACAGGAAGGTTTTGATCAGCGCTTCCTTCTTACTTCCACACACATGAACACAAACACAAACAGACGAAACAAAGCAATGAATGAGCACACCTAGGATTAAACCCTCTGGCTTAAAAAAAAACGCACACCTTTAATTTCACCAGAGTTGTTTACATGTGTATATAAAAGGCAGAAGCGTTCGGAGCCAGGTGTCCAGTGACGTGTCCTGAATTAGAAGTTGTAAAAGTGGACGTGGGCTCAGAGGGGACAGGCAGTGCAGGGCTGCTCGCCGGAACTGCTCCACCACCTCCAGTACCTCTCTGTCCGTCTCAGAGCCGAACGCGTAAGAAACGCCTTTGTCTTTGTTGTTTCTTATCTTTATGATTGAGAACTTACGCCTGGATGAGCGCGCGTGACAGGCAGAAGGCCAGAATCTCGGGGTAGGAAAATCCACCACGTGATACAAACCGGTTGTGTTAACTGTCTTGTAGGCGTGTTTAGATTGAGCGCATTTGTGTTGTTGTTGTTGTCGTCGTTTTTTCCCCCAAAGATTCTATTTCTAAAGATTTCAAAACTCTTATATCTGCTGAATATTTCTTAATTTTCCTATGTTTTGTTTTTCCGCTGATCTCAAACCACAAACACCGAGGTTTTGACAGAGCGTTTCCCTTCGCTGATATCATATCACATGTTTATGATATTTCTGCAATAATATACCATGAGTAAAACCCCCACAGCGATCTAGATGCTTTAAGAAAATAGAACGCAGATAAATGTCATTTGTTATTTCTGGGCCTGACATTTGGGCCATCTGCCATGGCGTGTATTTATAACCGCAGATATGACACGCCGTGTCCCAGACTCGACTCTCGTGTCCGCCTTTAGCATTTATTGGTCAAATTCATTACCGAGGTCTCACCCGAATCTAAGTTCACAGAGTCGTCAGTGTCAATGTATAGTCTGCTTAGGTCACAGCATGTCGTGTTTGTGTCACCACACTGCTGTCAAGCTCTCGATTCTGATTGGACGGTATCGTCAAGTATCGTTCTAATGTATTATTGTTTGTGTTGTAAAGTCTAAATCACAGTAAAATACAGGGCAATTTCTTCTTCTTCAAGAGAGAGAGAGAGAGGAAAAGAGAAGTGGATGTGGAAGTTTTTGTTTTTTTGCAGATAATTCATAACATTTACAATGGGTGTTCGAGGCAAACCGGGACTTTTGATTGCGCAGAATAACAGAATGCAGTTATAAGAGTTCAAAACTAGCTTTATTTCTCTATATTCAATTCAATTCAATTTTATTTTGGATTTGTTCCTGATTTTCTCCCTAATTTGGTCGTGTCCAATTCCTCCCCGTCACTAGGGGGCTCCCACATTAAGACTACTACGACCACTCAGTCTGGAGGGCCGAAGATTATTACATGTTTCCTCCGAACCACATGACGCCAGCCGACTGCATCCTTTCAAACTGCTCGCTCACACACCATTGGGGGCGGCGTAACACATTCGGAGGACAGCGCTATCCGCTCCTTCCGCTTGCGCGAGCTCACAGACGCCCCTGATTGGCTGTAGAGCCGTGATTA
>JAQMYG010000004.1:18996302-19021875 GCA_030014215.1 Clariallabes teugelsi
TCTGGTAACAAAATTGTGGCTAGTAAAAAGGCTGAATGGCGAGTGACTCCGGAAATCCACTAGCCACATTGGCCAGTGAGCAAAAAAGTTAATGTCAAGCCCTGTTGTGCACCCCATTCATCTTCTGCCCAGATTTCTCTGGGATATTCCATGACACAGGAATGCTGATTTTATCACCTTTAAAAGAGTCGTGATTTATAACTGTTAATAATATTTAAAACAAGGAACAACTCTGCAATCTGCCATAACCTGATGTAAAAAATAAACACTGATCCATTATGAGTCTCTCTTTATCTGAATTAAACTACAAGTGTGAATGAATGTCTTTATAATCCGGATGGTGTCACCGAATTCAACAAACGCTCATGTTCTTTCCCATGAAGTAATACGCCAACCTTTCTCAACCTAGTTTTTATATTAAGAGTTGTAATAGTTATGTCATTATCAGTAAGTGTGGTTTCATTCTCAGTGGTGAGATGTGAACCAGCTTAACTGGTGGAGTAAGACAGTTTTTCAAATGGCAAAAAAAAAAAAAAAGACCAGAACAAGTCCAGAATTTGTAAAGTTCCTCAAACTCAGCTACATCATTCGAGTTCCTGTCATAATCGGTGGATCTTGTCTCAAGAAACATTGTCTGATGTGATGAATAAGCGAACTTTCTCAAGAACCTCAAGTGACTTCATTAAGCGAGGGAACTGATATATCTAGCAAGGTGATATCCAGCTAATATTTGTAATTTATTTACGTCAGTTTTTATGGGGGTTTGTTACATTCCGGAAAGAAAAGGTCATCAGAATCAACTCCAAATGTTATCTGATACGTGGGTTAGAGCTCAACATGCTTTTTTAAAAATCTTTTCACAGTAATGAAATGAACGTAGGTGGCACGGTGGCGTAGTGGTTAGCACTGTGGCCTCGCACCTCCAGACTTCCCCCCGAGCCTGGTGGGTTTCCTCCCACGGCCCGAAGACATGCAGATTAGGCTAATTGGTGTGTGTGTGTGTGTGTGTGTGTGTGATGGATTGGCACCCTGTCCAGGATGTAATCATCCTCGTACACCACCTACCTACTGTACATTTACTATTCCTGCTGTAGTTGACTTGCTTTAATCAATTGCAGAAACTCCTATTTCATGTTGTTAAAACATTATATATAAATTCCTCAGAAGACACGTAAGAGCCATGTACGCCTTCGGTTCCTCTCCTGGTTCTCAGTTATGTGTGTACAGTATGTCTTTCGTTGTTGTCTTTCAGTATTAATCTGTAGGTAATACATGGATGAGACACACACACGTGTTATGACAGCATCAGGTCGCTATTCTGTTCATGTCTTTTTGTTCACAAACACTGCGGCGGTTCATGTAGAAGGAGTTAAAAACATAATTAAACTGGCAAGGATCAGATCACTAGACTAGATATTAGAAAGTCTAGAACTAAACCGGATATGCAGTTCAAGCGTTCTCTTGTTGGTCGATTTTATTAATTGATCAGACGGGTCTGTTTTCGAAGATAATTATGTATTAAACTTACATAAATTAAAAAACTGATAATTCCACTGAGCACTTGCTTGAAAATACTTTTATTTTACAAAAGTATCGCATCTTCTTCTTTTGGGTCTGTGAGCGGTTGGTGCACTGCCGCCCCCTACTGGACTGGAGTGTGGAGCAGAAGATTGGCAGGGGAAAAAACATTATATTTAAAAATCAGTAATTACACAAATTACACAGCATTTCATTGTTTATTAAATAAGTACGAAGGTATCTTGTCAGACGAATTTAATCTGTTCCCGGAGGCGAGTTCTTAAGGCAAAATTTCATATTGCTTTTCGAAATGCATTTTCCTAAAGGAAATAATGTAAATGCAGATAACCCAAAAATGTTACAAATATTACCAATTTCCAACACTATAATCATATTTTTTTGCATATAAAACAATCAAAACATTTAGAAAATACATGTAAATTAGGTAAAATGTTAAATAAATAGACATTAAACCTAACTTCACCTTCACTTCACCTACCATCCTTGCTAATTGTCTTGGGACCCATGGTGCCAATGTCTTCACTAAATCTTGCACAAAATGCAAAAACACTTACAAAAAATTCTTAAAATTCGTAAACACTTTGCAACTTCGCCTTTTCTAACGTTCTTTTGTGTGCCGAAAATGCTTCGGACAAATTTTTTATTCTTAAGGTGAAAAATTCGTAAGGGTGGTCATTTGTCTTCGCCACGGTACCACTGTAGTTTTAGATTAGAATAGACTTTTAGTCGTTTTTTTTAATACTTCAAAACCTGAAAAAGTAATCAGACAATAAACATCCATGCTGTTGAATAGAATTGAATGGAAAATCACGATGCCCAGAAATCAATTTGAATCAAATCAACAGTCTACCCATGATTTCCAGCTGTAGTGCCAAAGTCAAAAACCTCGTAATGAAATCTAGACGGTGTGAAGGTGAACCAGGGAGGCATCCAAATGAAAACAAAGTGCATCATAAATGAAAGAAACTGACCCGAAGCCTTGCTTTACTCTTTCTTTTTATCCATAAAAATGTCCAAAAAAAGGTGGACGTGTGATCGTGAATATTCTAATTCAGGCTTCTGCGAGACATACAGCATTGTTCGGCTTCTGAAGACGTCTCAGCATTATTTCACATTCGTATAAACCCCTCCTGGCGCATTTTGATGAACGACTCTGACCTCCCTAACTACAAAACACAGTGTTCTGAAGTGTCCAGAGCGAGTTGAGTAATCCATCCCCGCTCGCGAGGGCCCTCGGGAGGCCTTAGCAACAGGTTGCCAAGTGACCTCATCCCAGTGCTATCTGTCTCAGTCCAGCCTTGAGCCTCCCTCACTCCATACACACACACATATGAAGACTTGAAAAAAGGAAGAAAAACAAAACAAAACAGGGCTTCTTTGTTTCTTTCGCTCTAACTATGAGCATGTTTTCTCTTATTCCGCGCACGAGCGCAGGTAGACACAGAAGGATGTGTGATGGTGTATAAGGGATGTTGTGCAATGTCAGAATTTGAACGTTGCTCAACCGGTGATGACATCAGACCCAGCGCCATGCTGTCCTTTGGAATGCCTGAGAATCCTGAGATAACAGACAGAAAAGGAGAGATAGCAAGCGAAGGGAGGGAAGAGAGAGATCCTGAGGACTGAGAGAGAGCCATCCGCTGTGCTGATATACCGCACGACTCAGGCGGAAGCCACTGGCGATGTCATTATTCTTTGTAATGATATCTTACATATACAGAATATTGTGTGATGTAATACTAGTTATATACAGTATTATTACAGACTACGTGTCATCAGATCAGGATCACCTTTGTTCGTCTTCTCCAATTTCGCGTCGAGACGACGATAAACAGAACATTAATGACGTCCACAGTAGGTTCGTCTAACTAGTTGTTGGTTTATGAGCAATGCAGTGAGGAAACAAGGAAAAAGAACTCATGTACACTCACTGACCTTGGTAACCCTATACGGAATTGACGTCATGTTTTGACAACCACGATTACATCATCCGCAGCCGATGAAGTTTTTTCTTTTCTACTCTTTTTTTTTTCCATCCGAAACGTCTTGTTTCTCTGGAAACAAGAGACTTTGTGTTGATATAACACAGCTGTCGTGCTGTGATACCGTAACCGCTCCGACATGGATTATTTTCGTTCGTCTTCAACCAAGTCTACCACAGTTACAGCTCTTAATTTGGAGTACTTTTGAAGACTGAAATCCCCACCAACAGTTTTGTAACCGAGCCTCCTATAGTAACGAAAGTGGACTATAGTGGATATATATCTATATATATTTCAACACCTCTCCGGTTATACTGAACTTCTTAAACACACAGATCAAATCCCTGCTATCCGTTATCACCCGAATGAGGATGGGTTTCCATGTCGAGTCCGGTTCCTCTCAAGGTTTCTTCCTATTGCCGTCTCAGGGAGTTTTTCTTTGCCACCGTCACACTCGGCTTGCTGATCAGGGACGATCTGATAATCATGATTCCTACATATTTTTCAAACTTATTTCCATACTTTTTTTGCTTCTGTAAAGCTGTTGTGCCACAATGATCGTTGTTAAAAGCGCTGAAATCCCCCCCAAAAAAACTGAATAGAATTGAATTGATTTATTAACGAAGGACATGTTTTATACATTTGTATGTTTTGTTGCAGAACGTTGTCCTGTTATCGCTTGCATTGTAGCAGCTGTAAATGTTTATTCCTTCCTTTATACCTAAATCGAAATTAAACAATCAGACAAAATGTCCCGTTATCCAGGAAGGTCAAATCCAACAGAAAGCTTATTATATCCCCATATCAACGTTTATCCTTCTTTGTTGTTGTTTGTTCCATAACAGCATGTTTTAAATCCATTTAATAAGTAGAGATGTGAGTCAGACGTAGCGTCTTGATTCAGCTTGATTTTTGGGCGTTGCGATTCAATTCAATAGCACTAAAGTTTACAGTCTGTTTTGTCTCAAGCAGCTGTATTTCTTCCAGGTTTTAAAGTATTCAAAATGGCTAAAAGTCAAATCAAATGCTGCGTAACTTGTACTGTTCATTGTTTAAATGCCTTTGGTGGAGCAAACACACTTAAATTCAAAAGAAGAAGCGATACTCTGGAAAAACAAGAGTATTTGCCATGTTAATTTGGTAGATTATAGACCATTTAGACCCTCATGTCTTCATATTTCGCTTCCAAAAAGCCATAAGTTCTTGTATTTTTAATGTAGTCTTGAGGACCAGTTCTCCAGACTTCCTCTTGTTTTTTAGCCGAGTCCAGGAGCACTTTCAGAGGAGTGTTTTTTTTGTTTGTTTGTTAAGCCACACAGTGACCTATGAACCATTCAAGCATAAAAACATCTAACTTAAGGTATGAACCAGTGAGAAACAGATGAACAGATGATCAGGTGATTAGTATACTGGTGATGCTGAATGCTGAGTGGTCGGTACAGACGAGAGGGGAAATGAGGTCGCTGCTGAGGCTGGTACATAAACAACCAGTTTTTAACCGATTTCTCAGCCTGTCGCAGTAAAACATTTGTTCCTACTTTTAAAAAAAATTTCAACACCTCTCTGTTTATACATTTTACTTATTTATACTGTATATAATATGTAGAAATGAGAGGAGGCTCAAGACTTTGTCACAGCTTGAGGTTTCCGGGACAGCTCGATAAAGAGACCCAAACACCCAGCAATATTTTCCTTGACTGTATTGGGTGACACCGGGTGACACATGGTGTCTGCGTGAAGCGCCAAAGAAACCCAATACCGGGCGCTCCGAGCACGTCAGGTTAGCTGACACCGATGTCAACGTCTGCTGCTTTAAATTAAGTTCTTCTCTTAGTTCCGGAATGCAGGTCTGGAGTCAGCTCAGCTCGAGATAACGTCTATGAGTCAGACATTGAAGGTTTATTTCACTGTTCCGAGATCAGTGCGAGGCCCAGCAACAAAACCTAAAGCTCGAGTGTCTTCATCACACCTTAAAATAGGTCAGGTTGTGTTGCTGAGATCTGATCTGGTATTAGGAGTGCGTGTCCTGAAGCCTTGCTCGTTGCTAAATATATGCGTAGAGAGGGCGTGGATTGTTTGCACAGATTTATTTTGAGTGTAATGAGGATTCCGTGAATATTCAAGAAAGCTTTCATGTCGTGTGACCTTTTTTTTGTGGGTTTAGTTGATAGATAGTTAATGAAGCCTAGAGATGTGTGCGTGCGTGTGTAGACTCTTGAGTAATTAAGTAGTAAAGTAGGGTGGTGTTATTGTTTCTTTTGTCGCAGTTGAACAGAGCAGTTAGTTGATCTACTTTTTAATGTATGAACGTACTAAGACGAAGAAAATGTACTGAGTAATCAATTAATCATATATATAATCGTTCAGTAGATCAACCAAAGAACTGAAGTTCTCCATTAGAGAACACGCTCGCCAGTGAAAGTTGCCCGAGAATGAATAGTGAACGAACTATGAGGGCTGTTCAAGCCAAACTGGGACTTGTGACGGAATTTCTGTTGAAAACATGAAAACATTTGACATTTACAAAAGACTTCAAGCGCAGTACGGTGATGAGACTCAGCCGCAGCAAAACATTTGTATGGTGCAAACGTTAAAAAAAAGCCCACTTCAGTTGTTTTTTGCGGGGGAAACACATCTGTCTGTGGGAACGGTACACACAGTCGTTCACCAACACCACTCGCGTGTTATTGCCACATCACCCATACAGTCCTAACCTCGGTCCCAGCCATTTCCACATGTTAGGGCCATTAACGGAGTTCCTGGGAGGCCAACGTTTTAGACCCGCAACGTTTTAGACCAGCTGTGTTGGGTGTTCAAGTCAAACCGGGACTTTTGATTATGCAGAATAACAGAACACAGTTATAAGAGTCAAAAATCCCTCTCTATATAATCCCCTGATACACTAATGCACTTATCCCAGGGTTTCACAAGTGCTTGGACACCATCAAGGTAGAAAGTTTCCTGCTTCACGTCTAAAACGTTGGCCTCGAAGGAACTCCTTTACACCCCGATTTAGTGAATTACGTACCATTATTAAACATTCTGGCAATCAGAAAACCTTTTGTCTGCCAGTGCTCTCAGGGTGGGAGGGGCATACTGTCTGTCCTGTCACTCAGAGCAAGAATAATCAACGATGAGCGTCTGTCAAGAGAAAGCACGAGTTATGGTTCACCCAGTTTTTATCTGTATGTGTATGATGATAGAGCGAGGCGGTGAGAAGGAAATCGATTGAATTGGATAGAAAAAGGAAGGGAAACAAAGTCGAACACCAACTTGATGAAGTGATACATGAATGAAAACACGGGCTTAAAAAAAAGACAGTGTTGCGTAATAATACCACAATATATGATGTACAAATAATTATGATCTTGAGCTGTTGCGCTCGTCGGTAACAGTTTGATTAAATTGCACATTGTCCAAGTGTCCATGTGCAGTTTTGTTGTGTAGAAGTTGAAACTGTTTCATTCGTCTCATTCGTCCTGTGTGTGTGTGTTTATGTGTTTCAGTTGGAACTACAGAATCAGGAAGTCGTGGTCTATGACCAGAGCTCGTCCGACCCCTCATCCCTGTCAACAGAGACCTTCCTGAGCGTCCTATTGGCCAAGCTCGAGAGGAGTTTCCCGTCCGTCCACCTGCTCACAGGTTAGATATAAACGTTTAACCCAGATTACACACACAGCCATAAAATAAAGCTCAAACTGAATGTGTGTGTGTGTGCGCGTGTGCCATAGCCACTTAACACCTCAACATGCAGGATGTATCCTAAACACCTTTTAAAGGAAGAGCACTCATCCAGGGGAGCTTTAAGAGATTGAGACAATATCCCGTACGTCCTGTGTGAGTCAGAAAGAAAATTAGTGAAAAGGGACCCATTACTGAAGACACACCTCACACACACACACACACACACACGCGCACACGCACACACAGCACAGGGTCACTGAGTAAGCAATAAGCAGGTGCAGGTAGAGCGAAATGTACATCCTGCCACTGTTTATTGTTTGATTTGTTTCCAGTTACGGAATGTCCCGAAGAGTTTTTATTCCTCTTATTTCGCAGCATTTTGCTACATTTAATGTTGTTGAAGTTCCTCTTATCACTTACGTTATAGCAGCTACTGTACAAACAGTCCATCTCTCATCACTTTCATTTTCCATCTCTTAAAGATAAAAAGGAAAAACAGCTTGTCAAGTTACAAAGACATTGATCATAAAGATGTCTAAATAATTAATTACAAGTTAAAACACAGCTTTATTTCTGACTGTTGCAAAGCGCCGACACTGGAGACTCCTTCCTTTTATGCTAAAGACGCACATTAAATACTTGATGAGGATGTTTCCGGTTCCTGTCTGAACAAGAAAGTTGGTGATTTTTCTTAGATGTTACAGAAGACTTTTTGTTAAAGTCTGTATAGTGACACACACACACACACACACACACAGACACACACACACGCACAAACACACACACACACACACACACACACACACACACACATATCTATAAACATTAAGTCTTTCAGTGCAGGTGTAGAGAGTTGATGTGCAGTACGATTCTGTTTTTCGCTAAAGCTGTCCGATTTCATCAGTTAAAATGCAATTTAATCGACCTTTTGTTTGTTAATTTTTTTAATAAAATAGACAATTAAATAGATTTAATTCACACTTTTTTTAAAAAAAAGGATTAAATTCACACTTTTTTTAATTATGAAGGTAAATATACAAATTTATATGGACAAAAAAAATCATCAAACTAACTTTAGTTTGATTAAATTGCATTATAACTTCAGTTCCTATTAGCTCCTGATATATATATATAGATATATATATATATATATATATACACCACAACTTTTACAGAAAATTATGCAATACAAGGGGTGTTCAAGTCAGTCCTGACCTTACTCCAAGCCATTTCCACATGTTTGGGCTATTAAAGGAATTCCTGGGAGGCCAGCTTTACAGACCTGACGCAGGCAGTCTGATCATGGCTCCAACATACTGAGAAAACTTTCTACCTTGATGGTGTCCAAGCACTAGTGAAACACTGGGATAAGTGTGTTAGTGTATCAGGGGATTATATAGAGAAATAAAGAGAAGTTCTCGGTTTGACTTGGTCCCAGTTTGACTTGAACGCACATCATACTTGCAATATTTTCAGAGAGTATGGCATCTGCCAGTTGGTGCAATAATTATAGTACGCTATTAAAACTATTTTTATATAATAATTACTGGGCGTCCGAGTGGCGCAGTGGTAAAGTGCTCGCCCTATCATCCGGAGATCGCGAGTTTGATTCCCGGGTGATGCTGTAACCTCTCACAGCCGGAGGTCTAGAGAGAGCTGATTGGCCGGGCTCTCTCAGAGGGGAGGGATGAGAGGTACTTAGTGCTCCAACATTAATCTCACGGCTCTACAGCCAATCAGGGGCGTCTGTGAGCTCGCGCATGCGGAAGGAGCGGATAGCGCTGACCTCCGAGTGTGTTACGCCACCCCCAACGGTGCGTGAGCGAGCAGTTGCGGTAGGCTGGCGTCACGTGATAGTCTTCGGCCCTCCCGACTGATCGTAGTAGAAGCTTAATGTGGAGCCCCCTAGTGACGGGGAGGAATCAGATATGACCAAATTAGGGAGAAAATCAGGGTAAATAAAAAAAAAACAACAACACAAAAACTGTATTACCATTAAACCAAATTAGCTGAGAAGGGGCGTTCATGTCAAACCGGGACTTGTAATGAAACCTCTCTTAAATGAAGGAATAAAACAAGGGGAAGAGGGGAAATACAGCACAAAGTATGGTAGTACAGTCATTTTATTTATTTTAATAGGCTTGTTTATAGTTAGATAACTGTATATTTACTGTTACACAATTATCAAAATGTAAACATTAACAAAAATCAAAGGTCGTATTGTTCCTGTAAAATAACCAACTGTGCTGTTAATGTTAAAACTGTACATATACGTTTTCTGTGTATTGTAACAGCTGTGGTTGACAGAAATGTACTTTTTAAACATGTCTATGCAATACATACAGTATGTACTATATATATATATATATATATATATATATACACACACATACATATATACTGTATACACATACACAGGGCGTTCGAGTCAAACTGGGACTTGCAATGACATTGCTAGTGAATGAAGACATAAAACCTATTGAGATTTACAGAAGACTTTAAACACAGTACAGTGATGAGACCTTTACCCGCAGTAAGGTCAAAAATACATGACGCAGACTGAAGGAGACGACACCATAAAAAAATCACTGTTACTGAAAAACAAACCGCTCGCTTGCTCTCGCTAACACGTGGGACACGTCGTTAAACAGCTAGACGTGATTCTCATATTTGAAACGTTGTAACAACAGAGCAGTGTTGAACTTTGTGTTTTTTACTCCACCGTTCATGATTTACAGCACCGTATTATCAGTAAAATGAGATTAAATATTGAACACAGACAATCCGTTACTGAACTCCGGCTCTGTAAGATCACACGGTAATGACGTTACCTAACCAGTCAGTCTTTCGTCAGTTTATATCCTGAAGTGAGTAAAACGAGTTAAAGTGTAACGAGAAACAGAAATAAAAAAAAAAGACATAAAGTGTCAGTCTGGCCAGCTTCAGCGACGCACCAGAGTCTTTTTTTTTTCCACACATGGCATCAGATTAAGCCTCAATAAACACTCTGCAGCCTGACGTAACCCCTCGGTTACTAAGTAACCAGGCTTTTTTGTTTTGTTTTGGGGTATTTTGGTGAAGTCAGACAGCGCTTTAACATCGTTAGCTTTTAGATCCACACACGTTTTCTTGTGCTCTTTCTCTCTGTCTCTGTCTCTCTCGCTCTCTGTCTTTCATACACACAATACAAAAGTCTCTTTAGAAATCGCATTCATACGGCGATCATTTCAAAAGTTCGGGTTCTTGAACAATCACGCAAGAGTTAATAGTGGAGAGGCTTCAGCTCCGGGATTACATCATCATTACATAACCCTTTGTGTGTGTGTGTGTGTGTGTGTGTGTGTGTGTGTGTGTGCGGGAGAGTGAAACGGAGAAGCTTTGCAAACAGGATGTTGAACGAGAACGCGGCTGTGAGAATTCTTATTCACGCTATGGACAAGTCTCAAAGAGGGAAGCGATCCTGTTTTCTGAGGATGTCTAAATAATCCCTGGGTTACTCATGCTGTAACATGCTGTAAAAGCCCCAGTGGAGGAACACACACACACACACACACACACACACACACACACACACACACACACAAAAAAACTCTCTCTTTCTCTTTCTTTCTTTCTTTCTTTTTCTCCACTACAGTGATAAACAAAACATGTCCAGCCTTATCAGGTCTTTCATAACTCCAGCTCTGATGCAGTAGGTTAAAGGTCTCCGAAATATTAACACACTTTAATCTAAGCTCAAGGTTTCCTTGACTCAGATACCACACGTGTGAACGTCCACCCGACAGGATTTTCTCCTCTCCAATGGGTCGAGCGCTGTGTGTTGAAAAGGTTTATACAGTAACTAATCAGTGAAACCAATGAGATCCTGATGTTTAGCGTTAACCAAAGCTCCTGAGGATCTTATTCAGAAAAAAATCAGACTTGTGTTGTCACATATACGTTGCATAAGAGTGTAAATTCGCAGGAAGGAGGGGTCAGAGCGAGAGCGCAGGGTCAGTGAATGACACAATGTCCCTGGAGCAGGCAGCATTATGGGTCTTGTTCAATGGTGTCGCCATTGACTGGAGCATGTGCTTGAACCCCTGACCTTCTGATCAGTAACCCAGAACTTCCTGCTGAGCCAGTGCCGCATTGATAATCGTGCTGATTGGCTGATTGGATACGCGGCGAGGTGTAGGACAGGTGTTCATTCGTTCGTTCTCTATACACAGTACAGGATTGAGGGAACTTCTAACAGGAAGTCCGCGGGGTACACCTTGGAGAGGGTGCCAATACATCACAGGGCACACATGCAGACACTCGTTCTTACACTCCGAGCAAGTTGGGAGCAAAAATAAGCCTAATATGCATGTTTTTGGACTGCGGGAGGAAACCGGAGTTCCCGGGAGAAACCCACCAAGCACATGGAGGACATACAAAACATCCCAGAAAGTGCAACGCTACAGTCCGTCCAGCCACCTAACGAGTGTGGGTTTTTTGTTTGTTTGTTTGTTTTCATGTTCCAGGTGGGTTTGTGGAGTTCTCGAATCTGTTCCCGGGTCTGTGTGAAGGAAAGTGTATGCTGGTGCCCTCCTGTATCTCACAGCCATGTCTTCCGCTCAACAGCAGCGGTCCTACACGCATCCTGCCTCATCTCTACCTGGGCTGTCAGAGAGACGTGCTCAACAGGGTGAGCTGCTGCCGCGGAGACGCAAACAAATGACGTTTTCAGTGTGTTTTTGATATCAAGTTCGGTACAATCATTTGTCTAAGCAGGTTCTTCGTTACTCATAATAAGATTGTCCTATAATCAGTCCTACATACCTGTGCCGTAAAAACTCTCTCTATCTATCCATTCTTCTCCTTCTTCTAGGATCTGATGCAGCAGAACGACATAGCGTACGTCCTCAACGCCAGTAACACGTGTCCCAAACCCGACTTCATTCCCGAGTCACACTTCTTGCGCGTGCCCGTCAACGACAGCTTTTGCGAGAAGATCCTACCGTGGCTGGACAAATCTGTGGAGTTCATAGGTCAGCTGCCAGGAAGTTCATGCCTTTGGGGTTTACCTCAGAGTCAGGTCTAACCACCAGCTTTGGATGCTGGGAACCTGACGCCATTCTCAAATGACAGGGAATTTCCGAGACCATGTTTTTACCTTCACTTGCTTTTATTTTCATGCTCTATGACTGCGAGTGAAATGACTTATGTCTGTAGAACAGAATGAATCACATACAGTAGCGCTGAGCTGATATCTACAGTACGACTCTGTTATTATACTGAATGCATGAAGCCAGATGAAAAGCCTTACTGTATGCTAACTTACTTTCACTTTCTTTCTTTCTTAGAAAAAGCGAAAGCTTGTAATGCCAGAGTTCTGGTCCACTGTCTGGCAGGAATTTCCCGATCAGCCACCATCGCCATTGCGTACATCATGAAGAGGATGGATATGTCCCTAGATGAGGCATACAGGTATGAGACCGGATATCTATAAGAGCAATCTTAAAGTGAAACCAGCTAATGTGGAAAATGGTGATTTCTTTTCTAGGTTTGTGAAGGAGAAGAGACCGACCATCTCGCCCAACTTTAACTTCCTGGGCCAGCTTCTAGACTTTGAGAAGAAAATCAAGAGCCCTAATGAAGTGGCAGCTAAGAGTAAGGCAGTGCAGGCTGAACTTACCGACAAACCAAGCCCTGCGCCGGAGAACGAGTGTTGTGCCCCGTGCTTGTCCAGTGGGAGCGGGGTGGAGATACCTCCCCTGGTTCCACTGGAGCCTCTGACACTACCCTGTGTACTGGCTGGGGTTCCCGAGGAACAACTTCTGGCTCAGGCCCTGTGCAGTCTGCAGTTGAGTGAAGAAATGGAGGATAGCATGCGCATGAAGCGATCCTTCTCGCTGGACATCAAGTCGTACGGGGAGCCGAGCGTTGGCGCGCCTTTACGCACGTTTGGAAATGGAGACGGTCCAGACTACTACAAACCATCCACGTTTAAAGATCCAACAGCGAAGCCTTGCCAGTTCTCCCCCGTGGAGGAGGTTTCGGAGCAGTCGACTCCCGAGCAGAGTCCGGACAAGGAGCAAGCCGAAGGTCCCACAGCGACAAGCAGCAACACGTCCACTAACTCCGCCAAATCTGGTCACTCCAACAACCCCAGCCAATCCATAAAGCCTAATCCTGCAGCCTTGAAACCCCCTCCTCCACCCTCCTGCCCCCAGCCGCTGCAAAGGAGCGGCAGCATGGAGGAGACCACCAGCGCCGCCAGCTTTCTGCTCGGCCTTTCACGCTCGCAGCAGCAGTTGGCCAAAACTGGGTTAGGCGCTCTAAAAGGCTGGCACTCCGACATCCTTCTGGCGCCCGTCACCGGTGGCTGGTACCTCTCGTCTGAGTCAGCACGGTTCTACTCCACCTCAGCCATCTTCAGCAGCGGGGGCAGCGGAGGAGCTGGCGGCACACAAAGCAGTTTCACTGCCACATACAGCTGCAGTCAGGGTTTGGAGGCGGTGAGGAGGCGCAGCAGACAGAGGAGCAGCGAACGCGGAGACTCGCGCCGCAGCTGGCACGAAGAGAGCAGCTTCGAGAAGCAACTCAAGCGGCGGAGCTGCCAGATGGAATTCGGCGACGGCATGACCGAGACCCGCTCCAGAGAGGAACTGGGGAAAGTAGGCAGCCAATCCAGCTTCTCCGGGAGCATGGAGGTCATCGAGGTGTCCTGAAAGGAAACAATTGAATGTCACTCTCTTTCAAACTAAATCGTTTTGGACTTTTTGATAAGAAGGAAGATTTTTGCGGCTTATTTCCCGGCGCAAGATCTCATCCAAGTGCTTTTACAGACTGTAAAGTAGTAGTGGTGCTTCATAGGCTTTTCCCCACTGACCAAGAATTATTTTTGTATTACTCTAGCTGAATCTTGCAGGTGACGATGTCCACTGAATGCAACTCCCTTTCACTGATTGTGCAAAAGTGGATACACCAACACTTTCAGTTGATTTATTTTTTGTTTTAGCTGAGCCTGTTATTTTTCTGTCAGTGGATCAGTATTGATTAATTACCATTTTCCATCTATGTTGTGATTGATCTGATATGTTTGTCTGACTCATGAGCCCAAAACTCGAAGCTGAAATGGTTTGAAGATATTTCTGCATGCTCTGACAAAAATGTGTCTACGTAGCAACTATACAGTACCTCACGACTCCAAACTAAGGGCTTTTTTCTCTTTCTCTCTTTCATTTTTTATTTTTTTTGCTTTTACTCAAAAGTGTAGCTTTCAATGGTTAAAATCTCAGGTCTTATATCGAGCAGCAGGAAAAGACATTTCTAAAGAAGTCCCTTTTGCTTTTTTCCTTTTTTTGTTTGTTTTCTTTCTCTCTCTCTCGAATGATGGCGTTAAGATTTAAATGACTGTAATGAGATTTTTCTCTCATGTCCGATGATCCGCAATCATCTCTTCACATCAAAAAACAGAAAGATTAAAAGTGTATGTTAGCTGAATGAGTGAGGAGTGGGAGTGAGCTAAGTTCAGGTCGAGGTGGAGCTGGAAAAGGCCAGGTGTTGTGGCTGGTTGTGTAAATGGTGAGTTGTATTACGCGAGCGCTGGGGAAGAGGAAGAGGCTGGGACTCTCGTTCAAAAGGCGCAACTTGATCTCGCTCCGAGATCAGAGCGGATTATCGTCCTCTCGAACAAACGTCTTTTTATTTTGAGTATGGAAAATAAACACCTTTTCAAGTTGTATTCAAACCTACTCTGTAGTGTGAGGCGTCATATCGCGTCGTTTGCATAATGATCCGACTTTAAAAAAAAAAAAAATTATCGTCATCGCTATCATGTTCTCAGTCTGCTACCCGACAGAAGGTGCTATGACAGTAAGCCAACTTAACAGATTTGTCCTATTGATCAAGGCGGTAACACAAAGCCAACTTTCTCCAGAACGAAATCCTCACAAATGCAGACACAGACAGATTTTTTTTTTATAGTTTAGCATTAAAAAATGCCATGCAAGAGGTTTGCATAAACATTAAACACCACGACAAGAATGTCGCAACTCCAAAATGTTTAATCTGATTAAATACGCGTTTATTTTAATCCATTTAAACCTAAGCAGATATCTCTCTGATATCGTACTGCATGATATCCAGCCTTAGTCATACTTTTGATTAAACACCAGATCAAGAGTTTTTGTGGGTTACACAGATGTTTTAGTATCGATCTAACATCTGTTCCTCACATGCAACTCGAACTCAAAGGGCTTTCACAGATCTCGGGTCATATCGTGTTTAGTTTCTGGAAAGCATCACCACACGGTGATAATAGGCGAACGATCGAGCATCCCACTGACCCTACGTACTTTCCAATGCTTTCGGGAAACTATACCTAGTACATCCGGTGCACGGCACGAAGTATGTGAACACCTGTCCATCACATTCAGATGTGGGTTTTTCCCCCAAATTGTTGTCACAAAGTAAGAAGCAGGCAATTGTGTAGAATGTCTTTGTATGTCGTGTCCTTGTCGGGAATTAAAACCTGTTCGAGCATGACAATCCTGCAGGTCATAAAGCCGGCTTCATTGAGACATTGTGTGTTAAGGAACGCTGACGGCTCTTCATTCACAGGGAGTAAACCTGGATTGGGATGTTCAGCAAGCACAAGCATCTGTGATGACCAGGTGTCCGTATACTTTTGGCTGTATTCTGCTCAATATACAATCTATAGCAGGACAATCGGTTGACTCTAGGACCACCGTAACCAGTGGACGGTGCCTGACTACAATTTTATATATAAAATTGTTATACTACCCAGTTATTATATAAAATATCAGATGAAGTATTGAGGTCCTGTCAGTATTGAAGGCGTGTAATGATGGTAAGTGGTTTCTAGCTCGACGTCGTTTCACTTCTGAACAAAGTGAGTCAGGACAGTGTTCAAGGCTCTTCAGGTATTTAAACATTTAATTAATAATTGCCCTAAAAAACAAGGTATCGGCTACTCAAACATGGATCTGCGTTGTTTCTAATCTTCATCTAATGTTCCTAATCGGCTCTCCAAGCCATGAATGTTTCCAGGAGCGTGCCGTGTCCGCCTCTTTCTGCATCCAGTAATGAGCCAGATCCTTACAGCTTAAAAAAATAATAAAATACAGATACAGGTGACAAAAGCTGTGGCTTATTAAAGCTGTGAAGATACGTCTGTAGATAAGTAAATTCTTTGTCTGTAATTAGTGATGAATAATGTTTTTTATTAAATCCTCCAATGAAAATGTTAGAATCAGCAGTTTTACTACAAACTGCCTTTTGAACTATTGAGCCTCTTAAACCAGGTGAAGTCCTGGTTTAACCGTCTGCTAGGGCTTTAAAAAGACATCGAGGTGTACAGCAAGTCCCGAAGCTGGGCCCAGTAAAAATTCCTATAGGTAAATCTTTATGGACAAATTACAGCATATATACATACATATATTTTTTTTTCCTAACTGAATGACTGCGTTATGATCGTGCCTACATAACAGAGAAGTGTAAAGATGGAGATGGTACAAGTGTGTGGAGTGTGTGAGTGGCTTGTGAAGATGCTTGAGAGTATGATGTGCCTTTTCCTTCCAGCGTATGCATTTTTTTTTTTTCATGGCAAATCTTTAATGTTGGTGGTTCTTAGTTGTATGTTTGACAGTTGAAATAAACCTAAACCGGTACTCGACACATGCAGTGTTCTGTTCACATTTACTGTAGTTAGCGAAACCATCGATCCAGGAACACAACATCTGATCCGATGCTATATATCACACACACACACACACTACCAGTCAAACGTTTGGACACATTATCTAATTCCATGGTCTTTCCTGATTTTTATTTCATTCTACATTGTAAAACAATGCTAAAGGAGTGCAAAAGGCTTCATGACAGCTCTAATCTGAGGTGGTGATTGTTTATTGGGGATTTCTGAGGTAACTGGTGACTCTAAATAAACGTCTCCTTTGTAGCAGAGGTAAGTCTTGGTCTTGCTTTCCTGGGAAGGTCTTCATGAGAGCCAGTTTCACCACGGTGCTTGATGGGTTTTGCAAATCCACTTGACACAATACTGTTCTTGTAAGAACTGTTCCAGAACAGCTGACTTTCATGTCTTAAAATAATAACCATTGTTGTTGTTACATAATTACCCAATGCCATATGGGTTACTTCATAGTTTTGAAAAAATCCAGTATTGTTCTAGAATGTAGAAAATAAATCCAAACTTTTGACTGGTGCCGTGAAAAAGTATTTGCCCTCTTCATTAAAAAAAAAAAAAACACTTTTGCATATTAGTCACACTTCAATGATTGAGATCATCAAACAAAATGTAATATTACGCACGCACAATAAAAAAAAAAAAGGTTTTGGAGTAGCCTAATCAATGTCCGGACTTAAATCCGTTTGACATATTGCGGCATGCCCTTAGACAGGTTAAACCCTCCAATGTGGCTGAATTAAAACAATTCTGCAAAGAAGAGTGGGCCAAAATTCCTCCACAGTGATGCGAAAGCCTCGCTAGCACTTGATTGCAGTTGCTGTGGCCCAGGGTGGCACGACCAGTTAGTAGGTTTAGGGGGCAATTACTTTTTCACAAAAGGCCAGGTTGATCTGGACAGGTTTTTTTTTTTACCTCCTTAATTAATGAAATCATCATTTAAAAACTGCATTTTGTATTTACTCGGGTTATCATTGTGTAATATTAAAATTTGTTTGATGACAAATACAACTCGGCATCACTGATGCATTCTTTCCCACTCAGCAAGGCCTGACATTCCAGTCCAAATCCCTAGAACATGCTGTTCTCCAACAGATCTCCTTCCGACCTCGTGCATACAAGAACGACACACATTCCGATGATGTCCACTCTTTATGACTTCACCCTGACACTGTTTTTCTACAGGATCAGGAAGAAAGTATGAGGTAATAAAATGTGTTCTGAGATGCAGAATATCAGAATATATAAGCTACAGTAGGCATGTCACCAGCATGGAGATGTTTAGTTACATTTCTTGGACAAAGCTCACTTACAGGAATTTCCAAGAAGTTTTTGGATTACCCTTGTCCTCTTTCTGTACTAAATCATTGAGCTCATGGATTTCCTGGATTATTTAAATGAAAAAATAAACTTTTCTTCTTAGTCTCCTTTGCTAGAGATGGAGTATGACCTTATAGCATGTTTTTTTTTTCCCCCTACTTGGATGGTGTGCCATGGCGCAGGAAATTACTCATCATCCTCCACACTGTTATTATAACCTTCACTAGAGCGCTCTTGAATCGGGCTATACACCGGTAAAGTTCGTGCCAAGCCAGAACTTCTAGGTCAAGCCCAAAAATAAATAAACAAGAGGCAGAAATCTTAGAATAGTTATAAACACTAATGTGATATTTGCAGATCTATTTACACACACACACACACACACACACAGTGGCACTTCATCAGTTCATGGCTGAAACTTGATGATCCCAGATGACCCTGTAAGCGTCCTATATAGGATAAAGCGTAATGGAGTGGAACGCCCTACCTGGTGCCCTCATGCTTTAGTGGAAATATGAGATCCAGCAGTGTTTTTTTAACCTTGTCTAGTAAAGGTTTGTGCTCCAGCATGATCACTAAAGATTAAATCTTTGGCACACGGAGCTGTGTTTGGTTAGCTTGGGCAGCGGTTAAGTAAACGTTTGGGACTGGATGTGGGATGTGTTTTCCATTAAGTCACTTATGAAGTCACCGTGTTTTATAATGCTTACTAGAGAGAAACACTACTGGTTTGACTGGTTTTGAAGTTTCAAGTCATGTTACGCTACCATCACACTTCAAAAGCCACATGATAATCTACTAACTTTTGATGCAAAAGTAAAAACATCCTAAGCACTGGGTTCAAGTTTATTTGTTTCTCTGGGATGTGGTTTTCTCATTGCATGAGAAGGATCACCATGAGACGAGGAGAAAGATGCCCGACGCCTATTAGTTTGAGCTTCGCCAGCTGATAGGCAGCTGTGTTTGAAAGACATGCGTCACGAGCACAAGAAACGTCTGAAAAAGACATGCACGACTCTCAATCTCTCACACGCTCTAAACACTCCACATTTTCTATGTGGGGTTAAATCCTACCTTATTTGAGCAATGAAACATGAGTATGATCCTGAATATGAGCATAGATGAGCTGCATGCCCGTTCTGGTCCACCAGAGTGCACTAACACATCACCCTAATTGGTTGGCCGCATGCATGCGGCACTCGCCTACATGTTGCCGTGGCTAGACCGGGGCCGGGATTTAACAGCAAGTGAGAATAATCAAGGCCTCTGGAGATCTCTAGAGCAGTAGCGCTTTAAGAGAAATCCAAAGCCTTCCAGTACATCCCAGTCTATATATGTCCGGACTGTTTGGAGCAATGTGTCAGCAAAGTGAAGTCGAAGGATAACACAATGCCACTGTCTGTATCAGATTTAAACCAAAGTGGTCATGGTCTATAACGGAAGACTATCATCATGCGCTAAACCACTGAAAAGAAAATAGGGATGTTGGAATTTTCTTCCACACATCATCACAGTTTACAGAACAGAACTGTTGTAGTCACCTCTCGAACCAGACTTCTATCCATCCTCTATCTAATGTTACGTTTGAAAGCGTCAGTGTTTTTAATAAATGAAAAAGAAATGTTATTCAGGCTGTACAAGCTGATGAGAGCCACCTAGTTGTGGTTGTTCCTCTTTCAGCTGTCACCATCAAGAGGTCACAACACTGGACCGTCCGGTCCGCATACCTCATGCCATAAACAACACCATTTTATCCAAGCATGGAACCGGCACTGAGGATGGCCTGCATCCAGTGCCTGGGTTTGAGCATTGGCTGGGCATTGAGGCAGTAGACTACTACCTGAGCCACCTAACAGTTTCTTTTCAACAAAATTTTTATTGATTTTAAACATGGATAGAACAGAGTAAACACGTAGTGTTTCAATGCACACTTTATAAACCCTTTATAAACCCTCATCTATCAAGTCAGAACATCAAAGTCACAACATCAAAGGATGGAGTGTGTTCTGACTTCATCTTAACATTTAAAATCTGATTTTACTTCATTTTTAAGTTACATTCCAGATTATTAATGATTTTCTAAAAATATTTACAGAGACCAACAAGGATGGAAACGTCGCGTGGACCTGGAGTCTATCCCATGCAATGTAAGGCACAGGGCAGGGTACAGCCTTGACGATTAATCGCAGGGCACGCACTAACACACACACACACACACACACACACACACACACATACATACACACACTTGCTCACTCACTATAGGCTATGTCTTTGGTCTGTGGGAGGAAACCGGAGAACCCGGAGGAAACCCAGCGAGCACGAGGAGAACATGCAAACTCCATGTACACAGACCTGAGTCGGTAATCGAACCCTGACCCTGGAGGTGTAAGACGACAGTGTTAATCATTACGCCAACATGCCGCCAATAAGAATAATCATTTTAAGTTTACCTTTTAGAAGATTATTCAAAAGGATCGAAATATTGTATTGGGAGAGCATGTAGAGTGTAAACCAATTCCCCTGAAAAGACTGATAAAAGGATGTAAAATGGATCCACAGTTCCTATATCGAGACATTTTCACGACTTTAAGTTTCTAAGTTGAAATAGATTTTTTTCCCAGAAACCTTGCAACCCTAGCCATGAACTTTGGCAAGCTTTTTTTTTTTTTTTTTCCAAAGCACAACAGCTGCCCTGTGATCACTTTATAAACATTTTCGGTGAAGATGAAGCAGCACTATTGTCCTTCCTCCAAATAACATTAATACACTGAAGTGTCAAGCGTCATGTCTTCAGGACCGTGGTTCTAGATATGTACTCGACACCCTAGCTAACAGGACCACTGAACAAGACTGAAGAACAGTTTATACTAAAAGACTTGTAGCTGGATGGTCAAAGCAGCCTGTGAATAAAGACCAGTACGCACAATCCACTTCAATTTAGCTTTGATCTGTCCAGCATTTGACTGAAATCTGAAGCGAGACCATGTGAGGAAGAGACCTTGAGAAGAATCAGGGAACCAGACAGTGTCTTGGAGCATCAACAACAGCAGCGATGGTGAACTCTTAGTGAAGCTAGTATGGAAGGCTGTTTTTCAGCTGTTGCATTTTGATCATGTTACCATCATACTGCTATCTCACCACTTTCCATCCCATTCAGCCGTAAGACACACTCCATCCTTTGATGTTCTGACTTGATATGATTCAACGTGCGGTGAATGTAGAGAGACTCACAATGCTTTATTGAAGGATCTGCTACTGCAGGACTTTTCCATGTTTCACTGAAACAAAGAATGCCCTTGATTTCCTGTTGGTATTTGATTCCCGACCAGATATCGTCCGGCTTGTTTTTTTTTAAAAGTCTGTACGTTAGCTTCCAAGCGGCGCCAGATAAGCATTCGTCTATAGTCGGAGATCTCCAGCTTGAATCCATTGATGCCACAGGCATCCAGTGTCTGGTTTTGTTCAGGCACCGAATTCAAGAACAGGATAGAGAGGACAGTCAGGACTGGAAAAGGGATCAGTGATGCAAACCTTGCCTTCCCTCCAGGATATGTTCCCACACTGGAGGGAGAAAAAAAACAGGCACTTTACTCCACATGGATTTTAGCAGTTTCTTTTCACACGGCATCATAGTCATGATTGACAGGTCCTGGGCCTTTAAGGTTATGTTTAATCTTTAATACAATATCACTGATCACCAGCACACCTTCTCTCGTCTACGCTGAAGTACAACACTGATCAGCCATAACATTAAACATATTAACATTTTGACCACCTAGGTATTGGGGTTCCTGTTATGCCAGTGGGGAGGATCTGGCCCAAAGGGTACGACTCTGTAGGACCTCTGGGGGGCTGTGGTTTTGTCTGGTACCAGGACATTAGGGGGTGTGGTTGGGTTCTGGGAGTTTGGAGAGCCTTGATCTCTTTGCCTATTGGTGGCCGCTGATACCTTTTAATGGTGGTCAGCATTGGTTTTTCTGTGGGATCAAACCAGACAGGCTAGACTTTGGTCCCTACAGGCATTGGTGAGCATGATCCTGTCACTAGTTTACTGCAATATACAGTACAGGCCAAAAGTTTGGACACACCTTCTCATCTATCCGTCAATGTGTTTTCTTGATTTTCATGACCATTTACATTGGTAGATTCTCACTGAAGGCATCAAAGCTATGAATGAACACATGTGGAGTTATGGGATGGTCTTCATGAGAGCCAGTTTCATCATGGTGCTTGATGGGTTTTGTAACAATACACCGTTCTTGCACGAACTATTCCAGAACCTTCATGTCTTAAAGTGATGAGTCATTTTGAAAAAATCCAGTCTTGTATAAAATATATTTCTTAAGCGCCTGAAAGTGACTTAAGAGCCACATCTAAAACCACATTTCGTTGAGTGTGTCCTGTACGATCCGTCCTAAAGATTTTGTAAGCAGAGACGGTGAGAGTCCTCAGCAGCTGAAGTAACGCTTAGAAAACCACACGGGCCTCTCCAGTATGGCCGTTACCTAGCAACAGCAGTGTACCCCTCCTCCTCCTCCTCCTCCCCCCCTGTTCCCCCCACCCCCACCCCCCCCAGACCCTACTTAACAAAGGGAATGAGCAATCCCAGACACTGCTTACACAACTCTCTTTCCCCTCTGCTTGTCCTCAGTGTTGATGTCATGGGTTTTTTTCTTCTTACCACAGCCTGGCCAATGGAAACCAGGGCTTTGTATCTGTAAGCCTCAGTCTGCTGCCGAGCGTGTAAGAACGAAGAGACGATATAATAGCAGAGAGATCCAGAGTCCAGCACTACAAACGTGTATAACCTATAAATTTAATCGTCCCTCCGAATACAAACATCACAAAGAATAAGAAAACTCAATTATGCGATAAACACAGTCGCTTCAATCAAAGTGAAAGACAGGTAAAGTGGGGGTATTGAAAGCTACACAGATTCCCTTCATCTTATGCTTGGATGACTGACAACTTGGGATGAAAATAAAATAAAATACTCATTAGCAATGCAATGGATTCTGATCATGTTGAATTATTTTGACACTCAAAACTATTGCGCCCTCTACTGGCCTGAAAAAGAATTGTAATCAAATTACATGGAGAAATGAGAAGCTCCTCTGAGGCTGGAGAAACTTTTCTCCTTATGATTCTCTTCTCTTTTTATTATTATTATTATTTTTTTTAACATTCTGTCCATCACTAGTATAATGAAACGTTTGTCTGAAAAAATTAAGGACACGTACCAAGAAACACTGTCTCTATATATACGACCCCAACTCCAAAAACGTTGGAACAGAATGGAAACTGGGAATCTCTTCACCTTGGACTATATTGAAAACACTACAACAACACCACAATATTTGATGATTTAACAAGTGTTGGCTAAAAAACATAGACTAATTTCAATGCAACAGAAATCCACAGAAATACAGGGCTGTGAATTTAAGACTAAAGACAATGTAACAAGCGTTAAACAAGAGATTTAAAGACTACAGTAGGTCTAGTCCTTCTAGAGGAAGGACGGGGTGAGGCTCGCCGATTTTTGCCAACAGATGCACCAACAGATGCACCAGCATTCCCAATGTTAATACCCAGAATCATCAATGGAAACCCGTCAAATCTCAGTGCGTGAAGGGCACCAATGAAAACCACCTCCGATTCCTCAGACATTAATGTCTTAAAACCGTCATGCTTCCATAGTGGATATCATGATGTTGGCTCAGGAACACTTTGGTTAACCGTTGTCCATCCACACCTGGATTTGCAAAGTGCAATTTAACGCTTAAGGAAGCCGTACATCAATAAAGTCCAGAGGCATCAAAGGTTTCTCTGAGAACGCCACGCTGGAATCGTGTTTCGTCTTCCAACAAGCCAACGTTTCAAGTAGTTCATGAAAACAACAGCCGTCATGTGTGTCTGAGTTACAGAGGAAAAAGCTGTTATCAGCATCAGGTCCCAAAAGCCAACATCAGTCATCGTATGAGGAGTTCCAGTGTCATGGGGAAACTGCATATCTGTGAGGGCACCATTACTGCAGAGAAAAGGGTCTTTTTGGAGCAACTTTTTGGAGACTGCCATCCAAACACCATCTTTTTATTTATTTATTTTTTTTAGATATCCCTGTATTTTCCAGCAACACAACGCCAAACCCACTCAGATTTCACAAGCATGGCTGCTAAACACGGAGTACGGGTGCGAGACTGGCCTCAGAACGTGTGGTGCATTATGAAGTGCAAAATATGGAAACGAAGAAAAAAAAAAAAAAAAGGCTGCACAGCTGAAGACCTTCATACTGGACGAATGAGGGGAAACTCCTGCTAACGAAACCTCACCAACTGATGTCTCCAGTGCAGACGTGTTAACAGAAATGATGTTACACATGGTGCACAGTCAACTGTCCCAACTTTTTTTTCTTTTTCTTTTCAGAGGAGGATGTTGCAGCCACCAGATGTGAAATGAGTGCATATTTTCAACAAACAATTAAATTCATGTGGTAAATCATAAACTGGTGACTTTGGAAGCCATTAGAGAACAGTGAAATCTCCGTTATGTTCAGGAAACCAGTTTGGGATGATCTTAGGCTTGTGACAGGATGGATCCATGCTTTCATGTTGTTTACTCCAGAATCTGAGCCGACCATCTGAATGTCGCAGCAGAAATCCATCAGACTCATCAGACCAGGCAACATTTTTCTAATCTCCAAATTTGGAGAGCCCATGTGAATTGTAGCCTCAGTTTCCTGAGTTGCACCCGGTGTGGTCTTCTGCTCCTATAGTCTATCCACGTCAAGGTTTGACGCCAGTCTCCTCCGACATCAACATGGCATTTTCACCCAGAGAACTGACACACACTGGATATTTTCTTTTTTTCACATCATTCTTGGCTCATAAATAATGGAACAAACAACTGACAAGCAGTAGCATAGCCAGGTGTGGCCTGATGCCTCCGTTACTCCATGACTCTTCAAGCGGATTAAAGATACTGTATTCACCTCTGACACTTCGACTAGTAGAATCAGACGTAGACTGATGATCCAATTTTGATCTTTCAGCATCGTGATTTTTCCGATTGAATTCAGTTTAATAGGACTAACGTTTATTGTCTGATTTTTCTCAAGCAGCTACATTTCTTAGAGGATTTGAAGTAATAATTTTTAAATATATAGTAAAATTGTTTAATAAAGGAATAATCCTTTTGTTCCGGCCAGCTACTGTGCCACACTTCAGTCCACTAGGTGGCAGTATTGCACCAATTGCATGCATACATACTGTATATACATATATATATATATATATATATATCAGGGCTTGACATTGGCACCCGCCCACCCGCCAAATGCGGGTAAAATTCGGCT
>JAQMYG010000004.1:19046077-19060865 GCA_030014215.1 Clariallabes teugelsi
GAGAAGAAACTCTGCAATCCAAGCTCAAAGCTCTGGCGTCCAGGCTAAACCGAGCCCGCAAACTGTAGCGAGCTAAACGCACAATAGAAATGTGACCGTCTCGGCTTCCCGCTGTTGGCGTGGTGTCCTGTTAGCGTCGTCACAAAGCCAGCAGCGGCGCTCGCAGCAAGGGGTCCAACCGCTGCAGGCTGACAGACAGTGGCGAAGCACAAAAGACCCCCTGCTGCACAAAAAAAAAACCCACACACCCTCTGCATTATCAGGAAGATCTCACACACATCGACAGTCTCTAATCATACACACACGCACTGCACAGGTGGATCACAATTACTGAACATTGCGTGTGTGTGTCTTCGAGAAGGCAGCTCTTATGGGAGATTATTATGACTTAGGAAGCGTTAAGCTGTTTCCTACAAGGATTAGTAGGTTTGAGCAATCCTACTGAGTGGAGAATTATTGGCACCCATTGTTGAACCAAAAAAACAAAAAACAAAAAAAACCACTCATACTTTACAGATTTCAGGGAATGTCTGTGATTGGTTCACTCAGCCGGCTTAATGAGATGATTTAATCTGACAAAGAGGACGCTCGTGTGTCTTTTCAGTCCTTTAAGCAGCTGTGTTAGTATTAGGAAGCTTTTTTTTGGCTACTTTGAAGTAATAATATCTCAGCCTACGCCAGAGATACTGTGCTTGCTAGAGACAGATTAGAAGAGGATGCTGGGAACTAAAGCTGCATGATTTCATCAACAAATCACATTATGATCATTTTGACATATTACGATTACGATTTATACTTTGTTATATAACTACTGACTAGTATTCTGTATTCCTTTTATATTTATCTAGGTCAGGCATCACTAAATGGCGGACTACGGACAGTATGTGACATTGTGAAGCGCCACTATAAGATAAAACATGGGTCGTTTAAGTAAACACCTCTGCAGCAGTCCGAAGAGAGGGTGTGTGAAATACCTGAACTGAGAGGCGAGTATGACAGAGCAACCAGAGTCCATACACATTAATTTACAGTGTGTAAACAACGATTTACTAAAGATTGTTGTTTGTATTCATTGCAAAGACATCAAAGTTCAAACTGCCCACATGTTTAATGTAGTTACTGTAAACTGACAATAAATAGTATTTATCATTGATGATTACAGAGTTAATAGAAATAGTTAAAAGGTTAAAGCTAAAAATAATCTGATCAGCTTTAATGTAATCAGTGATATTATTATTACAGGTTAAAGCCCACACACGGCTCTGTCTGTCTTTCTGTACGCCAGAACTCTCCGTCTAACTTATTAATACAAAGAAATATATATATATTTTTTTTTAAGGTTAAGTATTATCTTACGCCTTGTTTTATGCCAAGTTGTAGTTTTCATTTGTTAGTCAAACACAAGCCCCCTGTTCGGTAATCAGAGGGTGAATCACAGTAGATCGGATAAAGATGGAGTTTTGTCATAAAACGACTCCAGCATGTTAAAATTAACTTTTTTTTTAATTCACTATTTCAGCATTGAAAATATGAAGCAATCCCAGTAAAAAAAAAAAAAAAAAAAAAGTTTAGCTTTTCTGATGAATATCTATTGGTGCAGGTGAGCAAGTAGGTTATTTTAAAGTAGATTTTTAAATCCATAACTGTTCATAACATCACTTTCACTCACATTTTGATTTCACTTATGATACTTATGGGTTAAACTTCAGGCAGATATCCAAGTACGGCAAATGTTTCACGAAATTCTGTCCAGCGGTCGATTTAAGACACGTCCACAGTTTGACACACGTGCAGTACACTTCCAAGTTTGTTATTTTCTACAGACCTACAGTGACTGCAGATATAGAGATCTGAATCCTAACACAAAAATAAAATTCGGGCCTCGGCTCAAAGGTAATTTTATTGACCGGTCCTTCTTAAATTTTAATTCAGCACGCCTGATCCAGGCCAAAACCAAATAATTGGAGAAATCATCTCATAACGAGGATGTTCGCCATTATTTATTTTTCAACTTAAAAAGTATTTTAAAAAATAAACTATTTAAATTATTGACAAACTCTAAATTCCTGGCTATTACCTGTAATAAATTTCAGCCTTGTGTGATTAAATAATGGCACAGGTCCATGTTGCGATTTAGATTTTTAACCTGATTAATCGTGCGGCATTGTTCATTAGGCACGAATCAATAATACATCAGAACACTGGAGCAGAAACCTGAAAACTGAATGCGAGCTATCGCTTTGTTCGCTCTGTCACGCGTGACGATTGAAAAGTGGCAGTACGCACCTACTGGGTTTGTGAGCTGCCTTTAAACACAAGAGAAGAAGAGAACACGTTAGCTAACTTTCACGCTACACACAATATTATTGGTACAGTGAAACCTCGGTTCATGAATGTAATTTGTTCCTCAGTTCTGGTCGAAACCCAATTTGGTCGTAGACCGATTCAGGAATACATGTAAATAGAATAAATTTCTTACCAATTACTATGAATTATATTTAACTTTTTACTTATTTTGTTTATGTCACAAAATATATCACTCAGTATGAAAAAGCCTTAATTATGCACAAAAAATAATACAGCACTAAATATAAACTGTACAGGAGAGACGAACACTTAATTTTTACATGTTTACGGTCGTGAAGCCATTTGTTCGGACCATGGGGCGTTCGTAATCCGAGTTTCCACTGTATTCCGGAAAAAAATGTGAAGAGTAATGCTCTCGTATGCTCTTCTACTTTATCAGGTATGGCTGTGTAGGTCAAAGGTCAGATTGGTACATGCTACACACACACGCACAGATTTCAGAGGAGACAGACGGCCCTGATGATGTCGCATGTAAACAAGCGATCAGTTCTCAGGTACGATTGGCTTTTCCATATCTCCTGCCTGCATATGATATATCGATCTTAAAACCACGTTTCCCAGCAGACTTGGGGCCGGTTCCCGAGCACGGAACGTTTGTGTTCTCACTGATCAAAATGAACCAGACTTTGAGGTCAAGTGTTCTCAGAAACAATATGAAAAACGCCCATAGATGCGCTGAGGCTGGTATTTCATGAATACCAAATTTCCTGTATACAAAGGGGATTTACAAAAAATTATCTGTTTATATCCAGAGCGATAAGTGTTGAATCGGTTTGCTCTGTTACAACTCAACAGCACGCGCGGGTGCAGCTTACCTCTATTTTGTCGGTCTTAGCATCGCCCCAGTAGATTTTCCTCTCTGTGTAGTCGAGCGCTAAACCGTTAGGCCATCCCAGAGAAGTGTTCACCATCACGACCCGATCGGTTCCATCCAGAGTGGCTCGCTCGATCTTAGGGATCTCGCCCCAGTCGGTCCAGTACATGTATCTAGTAAAGAAAGACACATCGTCAGAGATACAGAGAGATAAACCTGATCAGAGATTCTGATAACCTGTCATATGCTGTAAACAACACAGACACACTTTCAGGTTAACTAAAAGAGTGTGTGTGTGATAAAGAGAAAGGAGGAGGTGAGTAGTGATGTAACCCATTCAAAGGATGACTAGACAAACGGCTGGATCACTCTCTACTCTCACGATTTGCATCTGATACTACATACAGAATAGTAAACACACACACACACACACACACTTCTGTCCACTATAGGTAGCCATTATGAACTGACACACTATGCAGCTGTAGTCATGGAAACTGTTGCTCAGCAACAGAGAGATGAGAGCCAGAGCTAGAAGAGAGAGAGAGAGCGAGAGAGAGAGAGAGAGCACGAGTGAGACAGAGAGAAAGAGAGAGCGAAAGAGAGCGAGAGACAGAGAGAGTGAGTGAGCGAGAGAGAGAGAAAAAAGAGATTGAGAAAGAGAGAGAGAGAGAGAGAGAAAAAAGAGAGCGAGAGAGAGAGAAAAAAGAGAGCGAGAGAGAGAGAAAAAAGAGAGAGAGAGAAGAGTGAGAAAGAGAGAGAGAGAGACAGAGAGAGAGAGAAAGAAAAAAGAGAGAGTGAGAAAGAGAGAGAGAGAGAAAAAAGAGAGTGAGAAAGACAGAGAGAGAGAGACAGAGAGCGAGAGAGCAAGCGAGAGAGAGAGAGAGAGAGAGAGAGAGCACCAGATCATAAATGATGAACGCACCCGATACACACAGCACTACAGGTGTAAAGTTGTTTCCCTGTGATAAGATCTCCTAACAGAGCAGCACCACGTGTGTGTACGGGGGTGCACAAACATAAATACCCACCCTGCGACAGGATCCAGGACGATAGCTCTTGGCTCATCCAGGTCCTCAGAAATCAGGATCTTCCTCATGGTACCGTTGAGGCGTGTCACTTCGATGCGATCGGTGCCGGTGTCGGTCCAGTAGAGGTTGCGCGCGACCCAGTCCACGGCGATGCCGTCCGGGTGACTGACCTGCGAGGTGACGAGGAGCTGAGAGTCGCTGCCGTCCAACCGAGCGCGCCGGATCGCCCGCACTTCGTCGTCTGTCCAATACACGTGGCCGTCCACGGGGTCGTAGTCGATGGCGATGGCGTGCCGGATGTCCTCGGCATGCAGGACGATGTCGGTGAAGTCCGGCGTGTCCAGCGAGATCCGCCGCAGGTCCGTGCGCCGCGCCAGGAGAAGCAGCTTCGTGGCTCCTGATGGAGAAGTCGAGAGACGAGTGTTAAGGATGTTAAAACATGGAGACAAATTTTCTACCTGAACTTCAATTAATTTATTGATCTCAAAACTTTCCCCTCAGCATGTTTTTAGGATGAGGCGCTCGGTCACCACGCAGTGATGCAAAATACACTATACAGCCAAAAGTATGTGGACAGACGATCGTCTCACACAACTGTATTGTATATAATGCGTCAGTTACCCTTCGCTGGAACTGAGAACCCCAATCTGCTCTGTGTGTTAAGGTTGGAGGAGAACTCCTGCATGGAGACTTTAGTTTGCTTTAAGAGACAAATAAAAGCGTACAGAGACGTTTCTCAGCCACCACAAGACTAGTTTTAGTGGTTTAAGCCGATGCTTTCTGCAGCTCCACACGCCAGGCTTTAATCTGCACTGACTCTAAATAAAAAAAATCATCATGCACAAATAAAACCTCGGCTCTTATATATAAATCAACTCGACAGCTTCTGGCTTAACGGCTTTGCGTTTCGCAGAACAATCGACTCGGGGAACCTGGAGGCAGCATGTGACCGTCGGCTCGTGTTGTACTGATGGCCAGGAAACGGATCCTGGATGATTATAGGGGCTTCGGAGACAAACAAATGCAGAATGCGTTCGGTCGGGCCTGAAAGATGGACTTGGTGAAAGAGTCAGGGCTCTCTGCCGGTTAAATGCTGAACCAGCAGGCATGTGATTGCCAAATCTAGACAAATTCACCTCATCATTCAGTACAGGAAATTGGAAAATAAATGCATAAACGTATATTGAGATTAGTAAAGAGGTAGAATAAAGAGCGAACTGTTATTAGATGACAAGAGCCTTCGACGGGCCGTGTTGCTATGGCGACTACAGGTCGACTCCACCGTGCTCCTCCGGCTTCACGCATTAACCGTGAGAGAAGAGCTCCTTCTGAGAGACTGACATTCTCAATAACGGTTGACGTATTTAACGCTTTAACATCATATATAAACACACGGCAGCTACATAAAAGAAGAAAAACAAAACAGACACAGACTTCTAGCTGAACGGATTTCAGTCTTTTCTCACAAAGGGACGTTTGTAAATCATTTCTCTCTCTTTGTACTATTTTAGCCAAGATCCCTTTAAGCAGGAACGAGTTAAACGTGCTTACTTGACGTCTTCTGAAACTGACACTAAGCTTCTCATGCTTTTCTATATTTAACATAAAAAAACTACTCAGCTTTGATTTCTTCACTTTGCTCCCAATAAGCAATAGCTAAATGTGTGTGTGTGTATATATGTGCGAGGATGTGTGTGTGTATGTGTGGAATACATGTAGAAGGCGTCTCACCGTCTCGACAGGTCGTGTTGTCCTCCAGCAGCTGGACGCCGGTGGGACAGGCACACTGGTAGTACGGCTTCACCGGAGAAAGCAGGCACAGGTGCGAACAGTTGCCGTTTTTCACGGAGCACGGACTCGCCAACTCTGTTGAGACAGAACCGGACACAACGCACTCGGTTACTGGATGCGGGGCTAACGGATTCCATCTTTCAGTCAATAAAGGAAAAATTCAAATGATTTATGTTATGTATGTATTCAAGATATCCTGCTCAGCTGCCTTATTTCTTCAACAATACCAGCGTATTTTATTCATATAGGCGCCTTTCTAGTCACAAAAAGGTCAACGTCCAAAATGCAAACAATATTAAATGCCATCAAAGACGACCCCCAGGTTTTTCACCTGAGGAGTGCCAGAAGCTGAGGAACCATCGGTGCAGAGTGAGAAACTGTTAGATTTGGACTGAGTAGATTTTGACCCTATAAGGAAAACCTCTTGTCTTACTGCTGTTGAATTTGAGAAAATTGTAGGAAAACCAAGTGTTTATTTCATTTAAGCAATTGGTGAGAAAGGAGGTTAAAAAAGCAGAGTCAGGCTTCGTGGAGATGTAAAGTTTGCATCATCTGCGGAACAATAGAAAATAAATATATACTGAAAGATGTGACCAAGACGATAGGGAGACAACAGATGAGGAACAGAAGGGGGGCAAGGACAGAACCTTGGGGAACACCAGAGCTGACAGGGAGAGGCTGAGAACAAAATTGGACAAACTGGGTGTGGTCAGAGAGTTATGAAGTGAACCAGGTGAGAGAGCGAGAGAGAAAGAGAGAGAGAGAGAGAGAGAGAGAGAGAGGTCAGTGATGCTGATAGCAGCTAATAAAATCGTGTATGAGATAGTGTTGAAAGCTGCACTTAAATCTAGCTGGACAAGAACTGGTTAAGAGTCTCGCAAGAATTCATAAAGAATTCATAAAGAAATCATAAAGGACCATAAATAATCAGAAAATTCAAACGTTTGTAAACTTAAGTGAAATCCAAATCACACAGGATTAAACAGAAGTTCCTGATAATAGGGTCTGGTTTTCTGTGACTTTTACATTTGTAACTTATAATGCAGCATTCAGTAGTAGTTCGAGGTCCTGTGTGGCCGATACTGCTAGATCTGCTCAAACAAAAGAAAAATGGTTCATTCTTAATTAAAACAACTGCTGGAACAAACTCAAGTTAAGCTCTCATCATCAAGCTGCCTTATAAACGTTGTGTTTTTCCCGATAAAACTAAAATGATCTCTATAACAAACTCCCTATTAGACATCCTGCAGTCTCACAGGTGGTACATTAAACACTACTGCCCTAATTTCTAATAAAGCAGCCGGCCATAAGTATTCAGTGCTCACGGGTTTGTGTGTGTGGACGGGGATCAATCCAGTGAGCGAGCCGTTAACATGTTTCACATGGGCGAATATCGCTAATAAAACTGAATCAAGTAACGCTTGTGAGGTTCTCACAAGGTGGTCCATAAAGACAGCGTAATCTGTTTAGTAAAGCTCAGGAAGCGCAACATCTGAAATATATTTCTGACTTGGGGGAAACCAAGCACGGCTCCAGAATCTGACGTCCTCCACTGCCTACTCATACTCGCAGGGTAGCTGTGAGAAAATGTTTTTGGCTTTGCCCCTTCATGATTTGAGAAACATTTCAAATGAGAGTGATGCTGTGGTTAATCTGGCTCATCTCTCATGTCAGGGCCTATTTAAAAAAAAAAAAAAAGATAACACAAGCCCATTTTTTTTGTATAATCATTTCCCAAAAATAGTGTATGTTTTATAATTGAAAATTATATTTTGATTGACTTTAAGTTGACATTTAAAGGAGGAGTCAATGATGCTCAAGAAGGTTGTTAACGAAACTCCCCTCCCATGTCGATGCTTCATCAGAAGTTCCGCCCACAAATACATGGATGTGTATAGTCAAGGCTAGTGACACTAAAGACGGTATTAATATGAAACGTCATAACACACCAATCACCTGTCGCTGTCCGACCGGACCAGTGCTGTATGGTTAGATCTGCACCACATTGTTTGTTTCCAAGTTACAGAGACGGAATTGTGTACAAACACCGGATTCTTTTTCATCCCACACACAGAACAGACATCTAGCAGACCATGAAGAGATATTCGCTGAATTTAACAAAAAAAAAAAAATACTGAATTAGAAATCGCTTATTCCTCCTTTAAGCCTATTCACTTAATCCGGAATTAATGTGGAAAAACTACACCATGTGCTTTAATTCACTTTCCATAATAACTAAACAGCTAAAAGGAGGTAAACTGAGTTGTATGAAAAGTCTAATAGTATTTATTTTTCACAAATAAGGCTTTTTTTGCACCAGATTAACCAAAGTTGAAAAGAAAAAAAAAGATGAATGATGCAGGATGAAATGAATGAAAAACAGACAGACAGATAGAGAAAACAAAACAAGCGAAATGAAGACAAACAGATGATAAACAGTGGGAAAGATTTGCTTCAGACAAAAATACATGATACAATCGAAGCTATTCAGAACAGGATCGACGGGCATGGAGGTGTAACGAGATAAAAAGCAAATGCTTTGTTTGTTTGTTTGTTTTGTTTGTCTAATGTCAGTCGTGATATAATCACTATACGTTTATGAGAAATCTTTTGTGTAACTTTTCTTTAAAAAAAAAAAAAAAAAAAAAAAAATGCTGCTTGGTTTTGAACTAAAATTCAAACACTTGTAAATGAGGTTTAGATGCCTAAATAACTTTATTGAGTCCATGCCACAGGTTTTGAATTGGATTGAGGTCTGGGGACTGAGATGGCCATGGGAGGAGCTTGATTGTGTGTCTGCTGAACCATTTTTGTGTTGATTTCTCCCCATGTTTGGGGACGTTATCCATTTTCAGGTTTCTGACAGAGGCCAACATGGTTTGATTTAAAATGTCCTCTGAAAAGGTATTTCAGAGAGTTCATGATGCCATGCACCCCAACAAGGTTCCTAGGGCTTCTGGAAGAGAAACAGGCCGACAGCATCACAGATCCTCCAACTCAATTCAATTCAATTTTATTTGTATAGAGCTTTTAACAATTGTCATTGTCGCAAAGCAGCTTTACAAAATCAAAAGAATTATTTAAGTTTGAACATGTATGAATCAAAATGGTCAGATTGGCCCTGATGAGCAAGCCGAGGGCGACAGTGGCAAGGAAAAACTCCCTGAGATGGTAATAGGAAGAAACCTTGAGAGGAACCAGACTCAACAGGGAACCCATCCTCATTTGGGTGAAACAGAAAGCAGGATCTGCATTTATACTGTGTGTTAGGTGGCAGCCAGTTCAGTTATAACAATTGATGTTAATATGGAGTCCAGGTAGTTATTGGAGACTCAGGTAGACTCGTAGGAAATTCCACCATAGTTCACAGTGGACATGCGGTGCTTTTCCGCATACTCGTCTTTTGTTTTAAGCCAGACCCAGTTAGAGTGTCTGATACCAAAATGCACTCAAAATCTGAGTCTCTTGGATCAAATCGCTTAGCAAACTCCAGATGTTTGTGTTTGTGACTGTAGGTAAGAAAAGGCTTTTTCCTCCTAAAAAGCTTGTTGGCATGTAGATATTGTCTGATGGTTGTTATGGAGACTTTGTGAGCCCAAGATGCAGTTCTCCAACAGTGAGGTTTGATGATTTGTTAACTTCCTCCTCACTGTGTGTGGTGTCCTCATCCAGCCTTGTTCGTCATTGTTCCAGTTGTTTTACAATTACTTAATGATTCCTCTGACGGGCAAGTTAAGGCGAGTGGCTGTTTTTCTTGTAGCCATTTCTAGATTTCTAGTTTCTAGATACTCTGATCAACTACAGTAAAAATTACAAAAATGCTTCAGTTACATTTATCAGTGTGATATAAAAACCAACTAGTATTTCTTCACTTGAGTTAAAGGTTAGATTTTTCTACAATTTTCAGTGTGAGATTACGCTTCTGCAATTAAAAAAAATAACACATCTTAACCAGGGGTGCCAATAATTAGAGGTATGTCTAATTCCTCGCTAAAGTTTGGCATTTAATCAGAAAATCTGCACTGCAGCTTTACAAGTGTTTGAGAGAGACACTGTTACTGTAAACACATTAATCTGGAAAACAAATACAGCTGGTTGACTCGGTCCGATCCTGACTGTTCATTAAGAAATACCTAAAACGCTGAACGTCTTGAACCTGTGCCCAAGTCTGACTCTTTATTTATTTATTTATTTTTTAAATAAGGCAGAAATTCAGATTGGCAAGTATGTAAAGCAAAGTAATGGGAAAAAATCTGCAAGAGATTTCTCACGTGGCACCTGGGTCGAATAAGTGCAATCTCGCAATCTCTCTCACACACTCAAGAGAGAGAGAGGGAGAGAGAGAGAGGGGGGGGGGGGGAGATGGAGAGAGGGGCATCACTCGGATGAGTGCTATGAGCATGTCCCTGGCTTTTCTCTCAGCCATGAGAAATTCTCAGCATTCAATTCGAACAGGGCCTCCATTGTGCGACCGTGGCGCACAGAGGCATAAAGGTAACAGTGCCATAATCATCTCCGCAGAGTTGTATTACCAAACATGCCACTAGAGCTTTGTGCATTGTTTCACAAGACGCCTTTAAAAGCTACCTCACGCTACAGTGAGCCCCAGCTCCGGCTGCTTTATGTTACATTACAAGCATTTACTACTTAAAAAAAAAAAAAAAAAAAAAAAAACACACACACAAACAAAAACTGACACACAAGTGTGTAAAGGATGTTTACCCGTGAGCTGTCTCTTCTGGCTGAAAACGTGGATGTCCATAGGCGAGAAGATGTTGGAGTGGATCTCGCGGCGCTCCTCGCCCGTCTGCTTCTGGCACGAGTGGATGGAGTGTGTGTTCCAGTCGGTCCAGAAGAGCGTGTCTTCGTACAGCGTTAGGGCGAAGGGGTGTGGGAGCGCACCCTTCACCACCACCTCTCTGAGAGACACCAAACGACACAGGAGTGAATACACAAGCATGAACGCTGTAGAGCAGTGTAACCAGTAGAAAAACTAAATCAAACCTGGACTTTTTATGTAATAGACGGCCAGGCAGGAAAAAAAACAAAAACAACAACAATAACATACCTCCCCGTGCCATCCAGATTAGAGCGGTGAATGAAGTTGTATTTGGCGTCGGCCCAGTAAAGCTTCTGCTGGTTGTAGTCCAACGTCAGCCCGTTAGGCCAGTAGATCTCGGTGTCGATGATCACGGCTCGATTTGTGCCATCCATTCCTGCCCTCTCGATCTTCGGGATCTCACCCCAGTCCGTCCAGTACAAGTAACTAAGGGAAGAAAGAAAAAAAAAAAAAAGCAATGATTTAGCTAAAATAAATTAGCACGTTGTGTTGCACCTGGTCCCCTGCGGCACATCCTGGCAGTGAGACCAACCTGTTATTATCCTCACCTCTATGATGACCCTGCTTCTCATCTATCTCCTGGCCTCACTGCACTGCCAAACCTCTGACAATGACACTCGATGGACTTGTGTGTGTGTGTGTGTGTGTGTGTGTGTGTGTGTGTGTGTGTGTGTGTGTGTGTCAGTCTGCATGTGAAACTCAACGACCTAATAAATTCATTTGGATTATAATCTCCACATGTGCACAGACTTTTGGAAATACGATGCGCATCTTTGTTCAACTGTAGACGTATATAAGAGAAGAAAATGGTTAAAGGTTTTACAATCTAGGGCAGCAACTTAAACACTACCTACTGTGTAAGGGAGCAGGAGAAGTCTATACCATGCCACACACTCCTTGGGGAACGCGTTTAAAATAGCACAAGCTCAAAATAGTAAAGGTTCAGATGTAAAGAAGTTCGCATGCAATGCGTAGCAAATCTCGACCGTGCTTCGTCGCATAACTAGACTAAATTAACCCTTGATGGAAAAAGAGCAAAAGAGTCCCGGAGGTAGCTGATAACATTCTCTAAAAACAAATATTTACACAGATGCGTACTGCTACATCCACATTTCATTTCAATATAATGTACCTGACACACAAACAGCCGGCTGTGTGCGTACGTGTGTTCCCTTACAGAGGGAAAAACAACTAATCATAAATCATCATGGCCGCGGGATAACACTCGACCTTTAACCACGCAGGGTGCCGAAGTAGGAGAGCACGGTCGTGGTCTTATGTGGCTGTCAAAGAGCAGGAGGTTAAATAAATATATTATATATATATATATAGGGAAAAGTGGTTTACAATTAAATAGATGGATTTTATTAAAAGGTACAGTTTTAGACCCACATTAGACACGATTACGTTGTACCATGCCCAGGAACGAATGCTTCCCACCAGGCAGCGTTCACACAGTTTTTTTGTTCTCTGTACTCTGGTGCGTTTGTGTATTTACACACTCTGATAGCAGCATGCACCTGCTTGGTTTGCAAGCCGCCATTAAACATAAGAGAAGAAGAGAAGAAGTAAGTTAACTTTCGCGATACGCCTAATATTATTGATTTAAAAAAAGAAAAACTTTAAGAGTAAGATTCTTGCGTACTTTCCTACTTCATCAGCTTTGGCTGTGTAGGTAAGAGGATGAGACTGGCATGAGATTCCACTCAGATTTTGGAAGAGACAGACGCCACACTGAAGACGTCACATCTAAAACAACATATCCACTTCCTCTCTCTGTTCGGCGATGGGCTTCTGTATCTGATTCGATCTGTGTTGTTTAGTAAGGGAAGGAATCAAAAAACCATCTGTGTTGTGATTTATTAGTGAGAGTCTGGGACTTGTCCTGACCAACTACAACATCCAGTCTGTGGTCTGGCACTGATCAACTTTTCACACTTAAATGGTACAACAGTTGTACAATTTCCTTTGCTTTATTTGTAGAAATAACCTTGAGGATATGTAAAATACCATAACGGATTAAGTCATAAATGTAGCAAAAAGTCCAGTCGGGAAACTGATGTATGCTCCAGAGAATTTAACTTTGTTTTTAAAGGCCCCATATTTCAGCATTTCTTTAACACAGCTCCAAGTGCTCCATTAACAGTGCGTGTTCATGCTCCTCTCAGAGGGGCACTTCCTATATGAGGTCACATTAGGGAGGAAAACTAATGGACTTTTCTAAGCCCTGACCAAGACAAAAATTAAAAATATATATATAGAAACTATATTTTTAATGATTTTTTTTTTATGTCTCCTCCACTTAAGACCCATCTGAATGCCTAAAAAAATACTTTCGTAGAGGCAGAATTTCCTGAACATGGGTGGGAACCGTGAATATCTTGATCTTGAAAGGGGGGAAAAAAAATGATGAAAGACTAATCTTACTTGACGTATCTTCAACCAAAGCTGTTTATGATCGCAGGATGTTAAATCGTTTGTCGGTGGATAAAAGACGAGCTGTGGTGAAGAAGTTTCTGCGCTTTTGTTGTCGTCCTCAGTCACTGTGACATGCGCGATAAAATCAACTGCAACCGGCGTCACAAAACATCCTGCCCCGAGTACACTGTGACGCTGATTTATTATTATTTAATTTTTTTTCCTGCCGGAGAGGATGAAATTCCAAATTCCGTGCATGCCCACAGGGAGGAGGAAAACACTTCAGTGTGTGTGCATGTCTGCTCTAGCTGCTTGGCAGGAAGCCACAGGATGCACACTGCACATGTGTATTTAGGGCAGCAGACAGTTCCTGAGCAACTGGGACTCGTAAACAGACTGACACAAAGCGCTGAAAAAGGTTATTAAGAGTTCAAATATTCCTGGTTACGCCAAGTTCGCCTCCCTAAACACAAACTCGGTAACAACACTAACGGGACAAATCCTTCGGGACACGAGACAGCTGCTGTCGGCTGAGGATCGGGTCCCCGAACCGGGACGGGGCTCTGAGGATTCAAAGGTAACAGGAGGATCAGGAAACGGCAGGACATTTCATTTTGAGTCCAGCGAAAAACAAGAAGTGGAATCAAAACTGGACACACACACACACATCTGTTTAAACATCTCTGGAGACTTTTTACTGTACATTTAGTAATAAAACCATTTCAGACATTTTTTTCAGCTTCCTTTTATCCTACTGCTACAAAACATATCAGATCACATAATATGGAGAAACATTACACAGTATGCGGCTGACGTCACACCCGGCTGGTATTAACCTCCGTCTCGAGACATCCGATCACACATCTGGTCACATCTGGCATTCTGAACATGTCTTCTCCAGGGTCAGAATTTCATACGCTGTCCCGTTGGAGGAAGGGCGGTGCTCATGTTTATTACGTCAGGCCTCTGCTGCATTTGTTTTCAGGGAAACAAATCCAATTTCACATGTGTTTGTGAAAAAGTCCCAATTACGCTACTTTGTAAATGAAATGGTAAGGAGATGAGAAAAGAGGCTATGAGGAATCCTTCGGTCGTGCTCAAGAGAGAGAGAGAGAGAGAGGCAGATTGGTGGGGAAGAATGTCACTGAGGACATTTCGTATGCAAGATCTTCAACTTGATGTCCGCAGATACTGGCCACAATTACAGCTTGCGCTTCTGGAGGCAGTAAAGCCTGTTCTGACAGTGTATTCCCAATTAAATGTTTCAGGTCATGTATTATCTACTACCCCAGATCCTTAAACAAACCCGCGCACACAAAAAAACCTGTATATACACTACTAATTTCTTTGTTTTTGTTTAGTGATTTATTTTCTACATTCTACAACAATACGGGGGATTTCAAAACTATAAAATAACACATATGGAATTAGGTAATTACATAACAACATACAGCCTTTCTGTAATAGTTCTTGCAAGAACAGTATTGTCAAGTGCATTTGCAAAATCCGTCAAGCACCATAATGAAA
>JAQMYG010000004.1:19131139-19142037 GCA_030014215.1 Clariallabes teugelsi
CAGTAGATAGTTTGATGGGTAGATAGATGAATGGACAAACACTTGGATGGATGGATGGATGGATGGATGGATAAATACAGTAAATTGAGAATGTGGGCAGCAGAGACTCTGATACGTGTCTCCTTACAGAAAGCATCACCATATACACGTTTTTTTTTTTTTTTTATCCTCTGAACATCTGCTTTAATAGAACCTGTGCAAGTTGTTACTATAGAGACAAGACTATATTAGAATGAACATATTAATATAGACATCACAGCTGGAACTACTGTCAGAGCTTCTGTACAGAACATTAATCAACACCCTCTTACCAATCGAACATTCAGCACATAGGCTAAAAGATATAAAAAGATATAAAGCACTGTGGATCTATTCATGCATAATAATAAATCCATATATATGAGATTATACAGTACATCCTGATCATCTCTTTGTTGTCTTTTTTTTTTTTTTGGCCTGTGCTGCTGCAGATCTTTTGGGGTCAGGTGAGTTAATTTTTTTTGTTATATGCTGACATCCAGTAGTTTCCCACTGTTGTCCTTTCTTCTTGCTTCCCAGCCTTGTCTCATTTCAAATCTCTTTTTCTCTTTCTTCACTCTTTCCTGTCGCTGCGTTATATTATATCGCGGTCCCACGGTACGATGACTTTTGTAGAATTCGGTTCCCTCACTACGGAGACTCTCCTCCCCGACCCCACCCCTGCCGTAGATGCTACATCTTCTGCGACAGCTGTGTCAGGTGCTTCAGCTGGTGAAGGCGCTGCTTCTGTAGCCCCTCCCACTACCACCGCAGGCCCAACCCCGAGCTCGGCGGATCTCCTAGGAGGTCAGTAGAGAAGAACGGTAGAGAAGATGATCATCATAACCCTGACTTTAGCACGTGCATTACAATCAGTGGTGTTAAACACCAATGTGCTGGTTAATGGAGAGGGTCATCGTTGTTTGCTATGTCAGTACATTGATGTATTTCATGCTCCTATCAAAAGTGTATGAAGATCGAATAGTGGCCTGAAATAAGAAGATATTAACTTTGTGAAATGCTTTCTACATCTAGACCTTCCATGCTGCATGTCCTGCTTTAATTTTTTACTTTCTTAGACACTTTTCTTTCTTCACTCCTGCTGAAACTTCAAGACTTGATTTAGAGTATGTGTTTGAATTTAAACATAATACTGCTCTTTCTTTTAGCTCAATAGCACAAAAAATAGTTCAAGCTCAGTTAGATTGGATGTTGAGCGTCTGGTGGTCTATCACATAAAATCCCAATAAAAATTAATTTATGTTTGTGGTTGTAATGTGAAAAGGGGTGTGAATACTTTTGCAAATACTCAATTCTAATATAAAATATTTGTTTCATGATTTGAAATCCAATAGGTTATTTCCTATTTCGATATGTTGATCTTTATCCCTAGTTTTATATATGTAAAAAAAAAAAAAAAAAAAAAAAGACATAATCTTTGTCTGCATTAAAGGTCCTGTATCTTACTATTTCTTTAACAAGCTGACACAGTTCTCAGAGCTTCCCCAAAGTGTGTAGGTTAATACCCAGCTGAAATACACCACAGATAATGTTTTTATACCACTTGTATTACAAACACCTTTTATTTCACTCCTTTTCAAAAGAAAAGTCAAAAAATTACTCTGTTGTTACTTGTTGAGTAGCTGGGGGAAGGGCTCTACCTATGTGAGGTCACATAAGATGGATATTCTAGATGGCTGGTTTTAGCCCTGACCAATGCCAAAATACAAGGACAAAAAAAACAGGGAATGTTTTTTCTTATGGGTTTTGTTTCTTACACACACACACACACAAACACACACACACACCAAAGACTTGTCTGAATGTCTAAAAATGATAGGTGCCCTTTAAAAGGAGAACCGAGTTTAAAGGATGAATTTGTTTACCAGAGGTTCTTTCAGCTTAAATTCTTTTTTACTGAAATTCTAACACTATTTTCCCCATCTATTCTGCATGTCATTGCGGTTGTAGGTGCGTTCGGAGGCTCTGCAGCTGAACCAGCCTCTGCCGCGGAGACAGGAGCTTCATCCACCACGGCCGCGCCCGCCGCTGACGCTTCTGCTGCGAATGGTGGGTGCTGACATTATGCTTCAGCACGTCTGAAGAAGTCATTTGCATATTCGAATGATCGTTAAACTTTGTTTGTACAGATAATATACAGATCATTCCTAGCCTGATGTCTTTCACTGTATGACTGAGCTGTGTGCCGTGCTTTCAGTGACGACTGGTTTTAGACCTTCCTTTGATTTGGGATAGCAGTTGCCATGGCGATCGCGAGTCTGCGATGTCATGGCAACTCGCGTGTCACGTGCATGTTGTTCCGATTCACGCGCTTCGACAGCGTGAAGCGAAGACGGTTACTTCCATATTAGGAGAGCTTCCTCTTCATCTTTCTGCTTTCAGGAATCTCTGATGTTTTTGAAATGTTTGTTCTTGTCTTAACAGATCACAGGGTCCAACGTCTATCATGTTTTGCCAGCAGCTTTAAATATGAACACAAATCCTTATCCAAAGCCTAACTCATTAGACATGTTGTGATCATTTAACCCCTCTGTAAACTTTAAAACATTTGGTTGTAATTTGTCGGGCCTGATTCTGATACTGTACGTCTAGACGAACTCTGATGGATTTTTTTTAGCTCCTGCAGTTTCTTCAAAAAGGTTTTTACAGTTATCCCCTTTCTCCTCTCACCAAGACCCATTCGCCCCAGCGGCGGATTGTGCGTCTGTTCCCCCACAGCTGGACATGTTCTCCATGCAGCCTGCAGAGAGCAGCGCCTCCTTAATCGGCTCTGTGTCACCCGCTACGATCCAGCCCGCAGTCACGTCCAGCGTCCACATCACTGCAGCCCCTGCAGCCCCCACGATAGATCTGTTTAGTGGTAAATTCTGACTGCGAGCTCCTGCATGACACCCCTGAGTGTGACGCCTTGTTCTCTTAAGATCGAAGCCTTTATGCTGATGCTGTGTTTCTGCCTAGTAGTTTTTTTCCACCACTAACCATTACAGGGAATTTTATTTACATGTAGTCCTTTTCTTGAAGACGTCTATTTGAAGGAAACGACTTTCTTCCTCTTTGACTTCTAACCGCATGAATCATTCAAGATTCATCTGCTTTATTTTAAGTCGTCGGGTTTGAGGCGATTTACTGTATGGGTTTGCTTTGTGTTATTACCTTTCCTCATTTGTTGTGCATGACTTTGTATTCTTCTTCCCTCGTTAAGTACGTGTTCATCTGCACATAGCGTACACGGCTCTGTGTCCTCGCCCTTAGGTTTTTTTGATTCCATGCCTGAACCAGCTGTACCCACACAAGAGCGCGCTCCCAGTCTAGACCTGTTTTCATCAGGTATGCGGTTATCCCTTTTCCCCAATGATTCCTTTTCCTCCTTTCTTCTCAGCTGAAAAAAAAAATCTCGACTTCTGCACCTGGGTTATCCAAATAAACCGGCAACTAAAGCCTTTTCTCAAATTTTATTTTATTTTTTTTAGGTTTTTCCATTCTTTGAGTCTGTCTCTTTTTTTTTTCCTTTTCATCAGTCTCACTTGGGGCTGGCCATGACTCATGGTATATACTCATCACTCTTTCAGCTTTCTTTCACTCGATATGTAATACATTTGTAGAGCTGTGTGTGCTTTGATTTAGATGCTCCGGCAGTAATTTACATTGTGAACAACCATTTGTGTTGATGTTCATGCTGCAGATGTGTTCAGTCCACCTCCTGCTGCTCTCTCGGCCCCTGCGGGCTGGCTGGACGGTGGTGCGGCTTCGGACTTGGTTGGGGGTGGGTACCGAGTTTCTGTATGAAGGCTCAGGTGCTCCAGGTTGGGGATGGTTTTACTGCTGCGTTTGACTTTCCTAGAAAGTGGGAATTCGTAATTTCGTGATTTCCGACCTTTTCAGCTTCAAATGCAGCTGGCTCCATGTTGGCGACGAACTAACCAGGTAACTGTGACGAGCGAACTGTGTGATACATTTAACAAAGTAAATGAGTTGACTGATCTACAGCAAACCTACTGTGTTTACTTTTCATGCTGTAGACAGTCATGTTGATTTGATGTCACTCTCTGAACTCTGGGTTGAGCAGACCATCCTGAGCTGAGATGGCGTTTTTGTTTGTTCTGAGGTCGGAAATGACGAGTTACGACATTTAGTCAAATGCAGCTTTCTTTTGCTTGGGCTTCATATGGGACTTGAACCCTTATACGGGAATTTTTGAAACCTTGATGATTGTGTGCATGTCATTTATGACGTGTACAAATTTGTGCACGTTAAATTTGGTTTGTTTAATTGCTGTTTGCTTTATGTGTGTACGTGTGTGTGTGATCATTTAAATGTCTTTTTCCTCTGCCTTCATTAAAGTCAATATCCAGTTCTTGCTGAAATGAGCGTATAAACTCTTTGTATGTGTTAATGTTTCTCACACGTCTTTTTAATATTCTCTTCCAATGCAAAAGCAGCATTTTACTGTGTGACATTTCCTTGCTCTCTATGGTTGACACTTAGTCTCTGTGTCTCTGGGGTTTCCTCTTAGCATGTCATCGATGGCTCATTCTTAACCGTTCTTTGCCCTCATGCTGCATGGATTCTTCCTTTGGCCTGATTGGATCCTCCAGACTCTGCAGGCGCAGGCAATGGCCCGCCCTCAGCTCCAACACCGGCAGCATCTGCAGGAGGGGATCTAATGGGAGGTACTGTACCTCTGCTCCTCACTCACTTGTGTGTCATTCTTCCATCGTAATTGTCCTGTGACGTATATTTGAGCTACGGCGCCCTTGTGACTGTATACTAACCGGATGAGTGTGCCGTGTATGAGTTACATCATGTTACTGACTGTGTGTGTGTGTGTGTGTGTGTGTGGTACCGTGGCATTGCTTGAACCAGTGTGTATGCTGTTTTTAAAAGCTGACGATTGCGTGAGTGAGACATTTCAGTTGCTGTGTTGTGGTTTTTGCTGTGTTTATATGGCATAATGTGTTGGAGTGGGTGAAGGCAAGCTGTCTGTTCACTGTCCATGCCAGTAAATGCACCGCCATTTGTGTATTTAAAGTCTCTGAGAACTTCCTGCTTAATGCTGAATTCCTCTGTACTGCTCTCTCTCTCTCTCTCTCTTTTTTCACATCACTCTTTCTCATGATATGCCAAATTTCCCTTCATCATTCATTGCTTTGATCATGTTCTCAACTTTCTTTTATCTACATTTCCATACTGTTTGCTTTTCATGTCATGGTTTAATTGATTTATTCTCCTTCTATGCTTCCGCCATGATTTCTTTCATCGCCTCTATCTCTCTCTCCAATCTTGGTCTGGGTCATTGCTTGCTTCCTCCTGTGCTACGGTGAGTCCTGATGCTCCTACATAAGCTGTTATTCCACAATGCATGACTGCATTGCAGTAAAATAGCCAGTCCTGGCTCTGTGACAGTAACTGAGTAGACAATAGAGGGGGAATCGAGGCCTGTGTGCCAGACTAGCTCAGGCTGTTCTAGACATGTCCAAACTCGTGTGTCCAAACCAATTACTAGATAAGATGGAATGGATACAAAACACTGGATAAAACGGATGAACATGATGGATGGGTGGATACATGGATGAATGGATGGACATATGGATGGTTAAAATGATTGATGGATGGATAGACTAGATAGATAAATGGATGAACGGAGGAATGGATAGAAAGTTTGGAGAAATACAGTAGATAAACGAATGGATGGATCAATGGATGGATAATTGGAAGAAAGGATGCTTGGATAATCTAACAATGGATGTATGTATGGATGAATAGATAGATGGACAAAATAATGGATTTTGAATAGATGGATTAAATGATGGATGGACTGACAAATTGCTAGATGGATTGATTGAAGGATAGATGGATAATTATGGATATATGAATAGCTGGATGGATAGAATTAGGTAAACTGAAGAGATGCTTTGGATGGATGGTAGATGGATGGATGCATGAACTTAAATGATAGACAGATGGTTAGGTAAATGGTTTGGATACTGAAATGAGCTGCCTTGGGTGGGTTGGAGGATCTGGATTGTGGAGAATAGATGTAACTAGATATTAGTGATGAATGGATGGAATGGAAGGATGGATGATTGGATGGATAATGAAGCAATGGGTAGATGGACAGATGAATGGCTGGATGGGATAGAATGGATTGCATAGGTGGAGTGGAATGGAAGGATGCTTTGGGTGGATTGGTGTACACCGTTCGGCCATTACTTTAACACCACCGCCATGTGAATTGAATATCATTGATTATCAATTACATACCAGTAAGCTGTTGACAGGAGTACGGGCACCAAAGGCTCATGTATGGCTGTGGGATAGCCTCTCTGGTCCAATCCCACAGAAATACCAATGTAGAACAACTTGCTGAAAAAGGTCAGTGCTGTCTGGGTTAGAAAACTATCAGAACACCAGCGCATCACAGCCTCCTGCGCATGGTGCTTAGCTGGCAAAAAGTTCAAGGTTGATGATCCAGACTGCAAATTAATCAGACCTCAATCTGATCCGTAGAGCACATCTGGTCTGCTGCACATTCTGGTTTCCCGGTGGGGTCAGAGCTGTTTTGATAGTTCAAGGGGAACCTACACCATATTGGGTGTAATGTTATATGTTATGGCGGATCGGTGTACGTGGTGATTTAATGAATGTCTTAATATCATGTTAAACATTCAAATACTTAAATGTTTCTGTAGTGTTTCAGTCTGATTACATAGCAGGGTTTAGAATGTTGTGGTGTGATGGTGGTACGTCTGTAGAGTGAGTAATGTGCTGTGGTACTGTACAGTTGGTGTTGTCGGTGCTATATTTAGGTCTCTGTGTGAATTTTATTTATTTGTGCATTTATAACATACTGTAGTTTTATAACAAATCAGTGTCTAGTCTGGATACAGTAATAGATACATGTCACGATTGTCCAGTTTTGAATAGTTATGGATTCTCTCTTCGTCTCTCCAGCGTTTGGTGGATTGGGGGATTTACTCATGCCAGCCATGGCTCCTCAGCCGGCCGCCGCAGCACCCATGGCGGCCTCACCAGTTAAACCAGTGGGTGGGGATCTGGACTCTACTATGGCCAGTTTAGCTGGAAGTAAGTTTCAGTTCAGTTGAGCACAAATTCAGCTTCAGGCATGTTAAGTACATAATGAGGAAATCAACATTTAATGCATAGTTTATATGTGTTTTAGGAAGTACTATTGAATTTCTAATATGTGTGTATGTTGCTCTATTTCAGATCTGGGAATGGGGACCCAGAAGCCGTAAGTCTCTCACACACAGTTTGCCATTTTTATTCTCTTTTTTTCTATTTGTAGTTCCTAATCCCTGTCTCCTTCTCTCTCACTCTGTCACCATATCTTTCAGGGGAGAAGCAGCAGGAGGGGCAAACTGGCAAGCGCAGGTAGCAGCCCCTAGCTGGGGCATGCCCATGGTAAATGTTGTGTTGTCATGTAGTCCTGCGGCATGGCGTAGTGCAGCATGGCTTTGGGTGGCATGGCGTGGGGTCAGTCACATGACCCTCTTTTCCTCTGGATTTTCTGGATCCTTCTACAAGCTGATCACATCTATACCATAATATTATGAGGGAAAAAACAACCCTTAAAAAAAAAAAAATCTAGCCAGTATTAAACTTTAGCCATTTTCGGGTATACAAGAGGCATTCAAGTCAAAAACGGGAATTTTGATTGTGCAGAATAACAGAGCACAGTTCTGTCTCTATATTCCTGCCTGCTTCACGTTTGAAACCCTGGCCTCCCAGGAACTCCTTTAATGGCCCAAACATGTGGAAATGGCACATTGCTGTGAGACTGTACAGAGAAATGTGGCAATAACTTCCAGTCGTGTTCCTGTAATGTGCAAGTGGTGTTGATGAATAATAGTATGAACAGTTCCCACATTCTGTATGGACAGATGCGACAGAGGTGACAATTTTCCCGCCGTTTTTCAAGGATCAGGCGTTCCACTTGCTGAATGTTCACGGGAACAAGTACACTGGGCTCCGAGCCACTTCCGATTTCAGAATCCTCATTCACAGACGTACGGCCTTCTTTAAAACATTTGCACCATTAAAATGTTTTAATGTTGCTAAGAGTCTCATCACCGTATTCTGTAAATGTCAATCGGTTTTACACCTTCATTTCATCACAAGTCCCGCTTTGACTTGAACGCCCTAGTATAATAAAAAATATGATGTGAAATGAAACATCATGAAAAGCACCAATAATAATATAAATAATAATAATAGTAATAATAATAGTAATAATAAATAAATAAATGTGTTTTTATATCAGATTATATACAGATCAGCGCATAATTCTCTGATAAGTCAGGCTTTCTCACTGCTGCTTGATCCACACAAGAATTCTGTACTTTAACTACACATTAAAGCCATATTCTGGTAATAAAAGTTTGTCCAAGTTTGCAAATCATATTTCTGATTCAGCACTTATTTTACACTGGCAGGAAAAAAAAATCTTAGCAAATAAAAATATCTTGAATATATTCAAATGCATCTAACAGTTTCTATTATAAGATCACAAGAAACACATTTCCCGCCATTTTTTATGGATGATGTTAAGCATGATGTTTTCTCATTCTATTGGCAGGTTTTTGCTTATTCTGCTTAAAACATAAGCCATGTGATCTGCCAATAGACAAAAAGCTATTTCAGGCTTTAAATAATTAGACATGGGCTTATAATATAATCTTATAACTGGAAATACTTACTAATGTTAACAGCATTCGAAATATTTCCACTTGGTAAGTTAAAATCTTTTGCAGTGTGCATATGGCTTTACATGCAGCGTGGCAAATCATGCAGTTTTGCTGCTTAAGTAGAGGAGCGTGATCACTCCAGGTGCTGATCAAACCCTCTTTCTCCTACTCTACACTCAAATATGTTGTAATTAGTAATCATGCATATATAAAAAAAAAAAAAAAAAACATGAGTATGTTCTCTTGCTCTTTGTGATTTCAAAAATAACCTCCTTTCAAGTGAATTAGAGACGTGTGTCCCCTTTTTGTTTTTTTCTGTTTTTCATGTGTGTTTTTGTGTTGTGTAGTTCATTTTGTATTAATTTCAACTTCCCTCCCTTATAATAAACACCCGTCATAGCCTGTGCCCTCCATGGTCTCTCCTCTCATGGGGTCCCAGTTGCGATTTAGCATGGTAAGAACGTGTACGTGTGTCTTCCCGAGTGTTTGTGTGTATCAAGTCATATGTGTGATTCACACCCTGTCTGTCACACACAGCCCGGTGCGGCAGGCTCGACTCCCATGATGTTCCCCCAGCAGCCTATGATGAGACCGCAGTTTCCTGCTGCAGGAGCACCTGGAGCACCGGTACCATAACCACACACACACACACACACACACACAAACACATGCACTACTCTAAAATTTCAATGCACTGTAATTATTAAATACAACTGTGTGCCATTATCGGCCAAATAAATTATTTTCAAGAAAACAGCATTGTATTAGCGTGCAGTGAGAAGAGAACATTTGATTTCTGATTATCCTTTTGTGAGCGACTGATCAAACACAAAGCTAGAACAAAGCAGTGTCCAAAGCTTGTTTGATAAAAAAGAGCATCTAAGAACTAGAGGCTGCTTATTAGTGATGGGAAGTTTGGATCCTTTTAGTGACTCGCTTCTTTAAATCTTGTTCATCAAAATGAACGAAACTTTTTTTGAGTCATTTAGCTCATTTCGTTCTTTTCAGCAGAAATAAAATAAAACGTTACATTTTCAATAAACAGACGTCTACATACACAGATTTTGGCTATAGTTCCAGTAATGAAAATAGGTTTTCATTATTGTTTATGTATTGTAGGTTTACAATTCAGCTAAGGACATATTATGATGAACAGAATGAGCAGCTCACCTCTCATATCTTCTGGTCCGAATCATTCGTTCTTTTGTCACGTAACTCCCATAGACACTATGTAGTGCATTACACAGCAAACAGAATTGAGCAGTTCTTCTCATGAGTCTTCTAGTCCGAGTCGTTTGTTTTTGAAATTATTGCACTGCATAGCGTCTATGGGAGTCACGTGACAAAAGAACGAATGATTCAGACTAGAAGACTCAAAGGTAGCTACTCAATTTTCCTGTACATAACCTACGGAGGTTTTTTTGCGATGCCCAGTAGAAAATTAACAAATCACTCTCTGAGACTACTCGTTCTTCTAAGTCACGTTAAAGACTTGTTCAAAATGAACGAATCGTTCATGAACGACCCATCACTATTGCTTATTCCCAATTATAAAACAGTTCTGATTGAGTAATATGCTTGGGTGAGAGGCATTCCATAAGTGCTGATATAGAGTGTAACAGCACTGGGACATTTAACTATTTGTATCACCCCGCATCGCAGGTGTTCTAACAATTATAAATTGCACTTGCAATGTCGGTCGCAGCACGGGTAAAAGTAGGGAAATACTGAGGAGAGAGCAGCTACCCACCAAAACCCACATTCAAAACCAGTTAAGAAAGCACTTTCAGCAAGAAAACACAGTTGATAACAATATATTAAACAACACCTTATCTCCTTAATAATTGCTTATAAGTCGTTCTTAATTGTCTCTAAACAATTAAGAAGACCGTGTTTTGAGCTATAAAGCTAACTAGCACAAGTTGAATCCCAAATCCTCCTTTAACCCCTGATCAAGGGCACTACGTGGTGTGTGGAACAAGGGATTGTACACTCTACGTAGCACACAACCCACCTATCCCACCTAGGCTGATCATTAGAATACTTAAATCAGGGCCCGTATTCACAAAGCTTCTTCAGCCTAAAAGTTGCTCCTATTGACAAAATTCTAAGAAAATTCTTAGAATTATGACATTTTCTTAGAATTTCCCCTTA
>JAQMYG010000004.1:19154754-19178095 GCA_030014215.1 Clariallabes teugelsi
ATATAATTTTTTGTTATTATTTAACATGATTCAATTTAATTATTTACATATAATTATTTACAGTAGATACACTAATCAGCCATAACATTATGACCACTGAGTGTGAATAATAATACAGTGAGCTGAATAATACAGATTATTACACTGGCACCTGATAAATTAGGCACCAAGGGAAAATTCTGTCCCTGAAGTCGACGTGTTGGAAGCAGAAAAAAATGGCAAGTGTAATGATTTGATTGACTTCGACAAGAGCCGAATTGTGATGGCTAGACGAATGGCTTGGAGCAACTCCAAAATTGCAGCTCTTGTGAGATGTTCCTAGTCTGCAGTAGTCAGGACGTACCAAAAATAGTCCAAGGAAAGAACACAGGTGAACCGGTGCCGGGTCATGGGCGGCCAAGGCTCCCGGATGCACAGCACTACACAATGAAAGTAATTCATTGTGTAGTGTGATCCATAGAACGATAAATCATGTTTTCTTGACTAGATGTGTTTGTGAACACATCACATCACACATCCTGATGTCTACTGGAGTCCATGGCTCAACAGGTCAGGGCGGTTTTGGCAGCAAAAGGGGGACATACTTAACATTAAGCAGCTGGTCGTAATGTTGTACCTGATTGGTGTATTTCTCCTGTAGCCATGGAATTTTTGTTTTCGTCATTCAAAGTACTGTAACTTTTTTTGCCCTTTTGTACCTGGTTAAACTTGTTCAGGATACTCACAAGAACATCTTTGTATCGTTCAGGGATTTTATCAGCTACTCGAACCCAAAGTGACGATCCGATGCCGTAAGCAGGACTTGCCCTTGGTGCAGGTCAGTTGTTGTAAATCCATGTCACCAGTAAACAGGTTTAATTATAATCAACTTCTGAGTTAATAGACAAAATCATCACGTCTCTGTGTGTTTAATGTCAGGCTGCTGTGCAGAAAAACATCCCCATCTACAAAGCAGCTGTAAAGAACAACCTTGAAGTGCGGATTGACCAAGACAACTTCCTCCCAGCTGATACGTACGTATCTGCTATTCATCATATTTTGCAATTGGAAGCCAGAGCAGTGTGTGTAACTGTCCGCGTTGTGTCGTCTTTCTGTCTTTGTAGCTCGGGTGGAATTGAGATCTATAACTCGGACGGTAAGATTAAGGTGTCTAACACTCTGGAGAGCAGGTTGGAGCTTCTGGCACAGCAGGTAGAGTATGAAGGATGGAACGGCATGGTGTGTAAAGTGCCAGCTGTATAATGATGAAAGCTTACGTACTGTACATAATGAATGGTTGAAGGAATTTTAGTTCAGCTGGTAGGCCATCCCGTTTAAGCCACAAATTTGCACAAAATGTGCTCTTTGCTAATATCTTGTTCTTTTGGCAGACAGTTTATCCAGAGTGATATCCAAATAATGAAGAGCAATATCCATTAAACAGTGCTAGTGCTCAGTATTACTACATGGGCTCATCAAGAGCAATACAAATACTGTAATACACTGCCTGGCCAAAAAAAAAAAAAAACGAAGTTGCACACTCTAACACTTGATTCAGTCAATAGAGTCTTAGTATAAGGCAAATACAACCTCAGACAAACATCATCATGTAACTTTTTTAAGTGTGCCATTATCTATTTAACAAAAATGGAAAAAACAAAACTTAAGATCATGGGAATAGTTAAACGCTGCTGATTAGAAGATCATAAGGAAATGGAGAAGATTTTCTTTAAAGATGACTGAAAGATGTAGATGTAAAACGTGTTGGTGCTTTGATCTGAATGTTTTCTGATTCTCACATTAATAAGCTTTTTCTTTGACTTTCCTGCTTAGATGATGCCTGAAATCCGAGTTGCCCTGTTTGGTGCTAATCAGAACCGCAGATTCATGGATTAATCACTCATCATCTCCATGAGCATTCAGGACCATAATGGGGGGAAAAACAGAAGTGTTTGTGGATTTTTTTCCCCCACTTAGATTAAAAACAGAGTATCATGTGTCCAAGTAATATTTAACTTATGAATTGTATGTATATGTTTGGTGTATTTTGTGATTCATTGTGAACTCTACACTTCCTATGTTTACAAGTAAGTCTGAACACTTGCACTTCCAGGGGATACTCCCAGGGGATACGTTCTTTTCCTCAAGTACAAGATTTGTGTACTTTGCCCACTGCGAATTCAAGTCTTACTGATAAGTGGACCTTCGCCAATTTCAGTTTGCTTTATAGTAGACATTACGACATTACAGTGTTTGCTTTTGTAGGATGTTTACCTTTTTCCTCTGTTGTCCCTTGTTGTGCAGATCATGTGCTGTATAAGTGGAAAAAAAGCTTTGTTCAAATACTGAGATTACATGAATGTTGAAGTAATATAAGGAAATAAAGAAGTATTTAATGTCCTTCTGTGTGTTATTGACTCTAAATGTGTTGATCTGTTGTTGAGTATCTGCTTTTCTGTTGTGTGAATTAAAATTGATGTTAGACTGAAAAGCATGCAACTGTGGAGGTTTTTACAGACGCATTAAGGATCTTATGACTCGTTATGTTCCTCTATTGCCAACATACTAGGGAGAAATAATTCAGCGGAGGAGTGCCTTATTCAGCTGAACAAATGTGCTATGAGACAATAGGGAAGTGAAGTGTCTTGAAACGGGGCAGTTGGTGGAAACTTTAGTGTCTGTTTACATGCTTATAGTTAACCAGTGCTGTGTCGCTTTTCATATTTATTCAATTCAGTATTTTCATATTGCATTTTATAGTTTTGCATTGCTTGTACCTTTTTGGCATGGGAGGATGTGTACTTGCTATAATTCTTGGTTTTTATCTCTGCATTCGTGTTGTGTGACAGTACTGAAATGGACAAGATCTTAACATATTTGGATTGAGAATCAGAAGTATTGAATTATACTCAAGTTCTGACTGTTTCTCTGTTTCTGACCTTACAGACCATGAAGAGATTTTAATGTTCTGCTCATAATCTCTGCAGGGCAACATTTCCTTCTGTACGTTTGAATTGTACAGTGTGTTTAATGCGCTCCTAGATCAGAGGTGGGAGGTAACTGAGAACTTCATTACTGTACTTCACGTATCTGTACTTTGTATGAGTAGTTTTATTGAAGGATAATTTTTACTTTGCTCAAATTACAGCAAAAATCTACTTTTATTTTTGTGCATGTCTTTGTGTTAGCCATACTGGCATGTTTTGTGCTCTGCTGTCTATTATGCATAATTTTGTAACAAGACACGCCTAATAGTGTAACAGGGTTTACGAAACCTGAAGTGGGAAAAAAAGCAATGTATGGAAAACAGCACATACATATTTGATCGAAAGAGATTAGTTTTGTTTTTTACTATGAAAAAGGCTGCTGTGAGCTAATACAAGCCTTGTACTTTTGATACTTGAAGGTGAATACTTCTGTACAGTACACGTATTCAAGCACACAATTAAATTGAGGACTTCTACTTTTACTTGACTACTATTTGCCCAGGGGATACCTTCTTTTCCTCAAGTACAAGATTCGAGTACTTTGCCCACTGCACAGGTTTATCAGTTATAACATGTAATAAAAACCCAATCATCTATTTCTCCAATATGCATTATATAAATCCTAATCTTTATCCCTAATTTTAAAGATCTTGATCTTATTTTTTTTAATAAATGCGTAGATTTCATTTACATGGATTGTCAAATGCTTGGTACTTAGTTTTGCAATAAAAGAGCTTTGTGGCAACCCCCTTATGTGTAGTATGTTTCCTGTTTCCTTTAAATATGTTAATAATCGCAGCATCATTGAGGCTATCATGTGACCGTCAGAAGAGAGGCATATATTTTTCATGTTGAAGTGTGTTAAATACATCTTTTGGACCTCTCTGTCTATATACAGTATATAGAACAGAATTATCAAGTTCATTTGCAAAACCCGTTAAGCACCATAATGAAACTGACTCTCATGAAGACCATCACAGGAAAACAAGACCAAAATAATCTGCTGCATTTAGAGTTACTAGCTTAAAAAAATCACCAATTAACCAACAGCACCTCAGATTAGCTTTACAGAGCCGAAGTAGCAGACACGTCTCAATATCAACTGTTCAAAGGAGATTATTGCATAATTTGATTGCCTTCAGCATTGTTTGACAGGGTAGAAAGAAAGAAAAATCAGGAAAGACCATTATACGGTTTTAGAAGGTGTGTCCAAACCTTTGATTGATCATGATAGGGACATATTTTTATAATACAAAGTGGAAACTCTGTCTGCAAGTTAGTGTACAAAAATACAGTGAGTGATTTGATGTTTGGAGTTCTTCATGATTCCTCCTATCTTAATTAGATCTCTAGTTTCAGTCCATGGTTTAATATAATATGAAGACAGAGCAATGGAAAAGGTATCTTGGAATGATCACGCATTCAAATGAGCTGTCCTTTGTACATGTCCTGTATGCACTGCAATGCTTATGGACTAAAAGCCTCTACTATTATTGGTGCTAATTGTTTAATTGTTTTGACACCATGCAGTGTAAAAAATAAAAAAGTAGTAAGGGTGTGTGTTCCTACATGTGGGAACACACACCCTTACTACTATTACTATTATTATTGCTATTCATTTTTTATTATTATTTTTCTACTGTACTCTTCTGTTTCTCAAGAAATAAACAGAGAAAAATGACAACACGTATAAAAATTGAGCAGTGACCATGGAGTCACTAAGAGTCACACTCTAAAAAGTGCATGACCTAGACAGAATTCCTTGCAGCATATCAAACATATTGCAGTGTCAGGCTACAGTATGAATTATTAGTTTGCTTGTTTAATTTATCATTATTTTAATATACATTTCTAAATAAGTGATTACACACAGAAACTTAATGTGCCAATAAAACACAGATAATTTGTTAAATAATAGGAAGGTTTTTTTTTTATTTAACAAGTGACTTTAACTGTAGAGCTAAATGTATGTATAAAGACAAGTCAAATTTTTTTTAAGTTTAAAGTATATTAAGAGTATATTTTAAGTATATATTAAGTATGATATAATTAAATAATCAAAATTCAATATCTTCTATGCTATAGAGGTTACACATGTAAGACCAACTGTGCTATAATCCGATCTATTATTTCTACTAACTACAACTATTTAATTTTTAAAACGTAGTGTAAATGTATTTATTTATTTAGCAAAAGAATATATAATTAAATTTCAATATTATTTTTTTATTTGATTTTTTAAATTCATATTGTTGAATTTTTTCCCCCCAAAAAATATATATTATAAAACTTTAATACTTTAATATCTTTTTGTTTTGTTTGCATTGGAGAGCACACCATGGTTGATAGGTGGGATGAAGCAAATGATAATGATCAAAGTCCCCTGTCCTGTTGTGGTGATTTCCAAATATATGCTGCTATTCTTTCGCACACAACTTGGCACAGGTTTTATTCCACATGCCCTTCCTGACAAAACCCTCCCATTCTATCAGGGCTTGGGATCGGTACTACTGCGGGTGGGGTTTTGGGATTGGGTGGGAACTGAACCTAGGGTCCAAGACAATTTAAAGTGTAAATTGTGGAAAACTAGTGAAACCAGTCACCACCAAGTCAGGCCTCAATGCGACGAGATCTCCAACCAGAAGCGGGGCATCAGGAAGAGTCAGACAGATCCGGAGGGTAGAGGTAGGTCTGCATCACTGGCGGCTCAAAAATGCCATGTGCAGTAATGCTACACATTATGTGAGAAGAAAGACCCTGACAGATTTATTGCTTTATTCTAACAGTATATCAGAAAAAAAAAAACAGCAAAAATCCTGTGTACAAAATCTTAACATAGACTTATAAAGATTTTCACTTTAGCTGATTCACTTTGTGATCTCTGTCTCTCTAAACCTGACTTGGACCCATCTCATTGTCATCAGAATACTGTATTACCTAAGGAAATATGTGTATCCAGATTAAAATTCAGTTAGCAACAATAAAAAAATACAGTCCATTTCTCACTTGGAGATCAAATGGAGTTATGTCGTTTTGCTGTCAAACTGTTCAACTGCTATTATTAAAAATGTCAAACAAAATAGACATGTCTGATCTTTTATCACTTGTTTCATACTAGTGCCAAAACTTGAAAGGATCCGTACCATGATTCAAGCCTTAGTATCACTTGGAACTGAATTGTAATACCTTCACCACTTAGCGATCACTTCCCACATTATGGTATATTTTATATACCATACAGATATTATACATGCCTGCACGTCAAAACTGTAAAAGCTAATATTAGTAGAGCAAAACTGACTGGCCAGATGATGATTTATTTAGAGAAACACAGCGATTACATGAATGTGGAAATGATGTGAAGAAATAAAGGAACGTTCCATGTCCTACTCTGTGTTATTGACTCTAAACATGCTGTTCAGTCTCTGTCTTTCTGCTGTGTAAATCAAAATGGAGCACGTTAACCAGAAAAATGTGCAACTATGGAAGTTCTTGCAAACAGATTAACGGTCTTATGACTCGCTACGTTCTTCTACTTAGAATGCAATTAGAGAGCCTTATTCAGCTGACCAAATGTACTGTACGGTGGGGAAGTGAAACAGGGGCAGCGGGTCAGTAGTGAACAAAGGTTTAGTGGAAGAGCTTTATGTTTCAAGGGTAAGTCTGTTTGAATATTTCTTTTTTTACGTATTTATTGTTTTTACTTATTATTGTTAGCAGAAGAGAGGGAAGATATACAGTATGTGACTATAAGGATTTTTGTGTCTCTTCAAATAATTAAAATCATAAGTGTGGACTGGAAAACCAAACCTACTGTAATTAAGGCTTTATTGCCTTGAGGACGAGAATTAGAAGCATTCGATTACCCTTCAGATCTGACTCTCGTACTCGTTCTTCCTTACAGACCATGAAGCGATTTAATTACATATCATGTGATCCTACAACTCTGTTTACATTGCTGATCTTGACCACTGTGAAAGAGAGCAGATGTATACCAGATCCTCATCTGAGAGATCTTTTGCTCCAAGAGGAAGCCTATAGGCAGATCGGTGGCAGCGTGGAGCTTAATACAGCAGAGCGACGACTTGACTCCTTCTTGCAAAAATTGAAAGAGCAGGAGATGAAGGATCCACATTTCCCTCCAGCTATGCACTTCTTTAAAGCAAAACCGTACATCCAGAAGAGCCCTGTGTTTAAAATACTACAAAAAATGCCCAAAGGTATTTAAAGGTTCTTTTTCCATAATCATTAAATAAACTGTAAGAAGGTATTATAATATTGTAAGACATTATGGTGTAATAAGAAGATTCCTGTGCCCTGAGAACAGACCCCTCACTGCGCTCCCTTATGCCTTATGTGGTAACACCTTCTATATCCTGTATCCAAACGAATATACAGTTGTGTTCAAAATAATAGCAGTTTGTTGAAAAAAGTGAGTAAAGCTCCATATCCATACATATCCATATAATATCCAAATACTTTTTTTAAAAATAAAAAATAATATCCAAATAGCATTTTTTTTTTAAATGCCATTTTTTTGAACAGACTAATATTTGTTTTTCTTCACTTACATTAAACTAATAATACATTTAGCACATTTTTCTTCATGTTGTGATTCAGAATAGAAGGTGCAGGGTGTCCAATGCATTTATGTGATTTAAATAAAAAACTTATTATATGGATATGGAGCTTTACTCACTTTTTTCAACACGCTGCTATTATTTTGAACTCCACTGTACATCAAAGTTGCTCTTGTCCGCTAGAACCCTTTTGTTTAATCAGGAGAATGCAAATGTATTTCCTCCAGCTTGAAACTTATCTCGGACACACTTCTTCTTCTTTTAAACAACCTAACATAAACTTTTCCAGTGACTCCTGAAGGCCCTCAAAAAGTTCACATTTTGGTTTTATTTTTACTCTCTATAATGATTTGCAATAATTAATGAGCTTTTAGACATTAAGAATTAAGACTGAGGGTTTCAGAGGACTGAACAGAGAAACCAAGAACTGATTAGTCTTGATCACACCATTTCTTTCTTCTAGGTGCTATCCTACACATTCACAGCTCTGCTTTAGTAAGCGCGGATTGGCTCGTGATGAATGCAACATATCGCCCTCACTGCTACACATGTTTCACATGGACGGGACGTATGCAGTTCATATTCTCAGCACGGCAGCCATTCCCGCGTTTGGGTTGCTCTCGATGGACCCTGTTGAAGGACCTGAGAGCCACCATTAGTGATGTACGTGCTTTTGATAAAAGGTGACCTACTGTAGCACATTCTTCTTCTTCTTATAATTATTATTATAAATTATTAGAGTCAGTGTTGAATGGGTGCAGTGTTTTCTAGTATAGTATGAACTACAAACCTACTTTATATTTCTATAAAGCCTGATCTGAAATCTTGGATCTCCATTCCTGATATTATGGGCTATTAAAGAATGTAAAGATTTAAATATTTCAAATTTGGTTGTGAGGAGGCAGAGGTCTCTATCACTGTATCACACCCCATTAATCTTATTAACCAGTAACCAGGTAAATACAAATGTCTTAGAGGAAAAATAGACATGCACACCCTTAATTTGTGTTAAAGCACCTTTTGCTTGTAATAAAATACTGTGTTTTGCTAAGAGTCTACCAATGTAGCACACATTTATTTGCGAGTTTTATCCCATTCTTGCTTGCAAAAATGACCCAGGAAAGTGAAAGAATCTACTATCTATAGTCCCATTCAAGCCATTCCAAAGGTTTATATTAGGATTTAAATCAGGATTCTGACTGGAAACATTGATCATCTTTTTTTGAAGCCATACCTGAATGTGTCCTTAGGGTTATTATCATGCTAGAAAAAACATTTGTCTTCAGTTTTAACTGTCTAACAGTTTACAGGTTTTGTGCCAAAATTGTATAACTTGGTATTAGGTGCTAGAGATTCCCTCTATCTTGGTTAGAGCCCCAGTCCCTGTTTAAGAGAAGCGTCTCCATGGCATGGTTCTGCCACCACCATGCTTCACTGTGAATTTATTCTTTGTCTAATAAGCTGTTTTGTTTTTGCACCAAACATATCTTTTAGAATTACAGCCAAAATATTCTACACAAACTTGTGTGTTTCTTGAGAACTTGTTCCCATCCAGCCAATCAACCCTGAAGCCCAGACATGTGAAGAACATTAGAGATTGTTGTCTAAGGTCAAGCTAATCTTTCACACATTTTATTTTCAGTTTAATGCGGAACCTCACACTGTTCACTGAGGACCCAGATGTGGCGTACCCAACTCAGGATGAAGTGTGGAATCAGTTTGAACAAATCTTTGCCTCAATCTCAGGGCTGTTTAAATATGCACCTGTTTTTAAAGATTACATTTACCAGGGTCTCCTGCAACTCTACAACGATAATATCTCATATTTGGAGCTGAGGGCTGGCCTGTCCCCGGTGGGTGAATGTTTTGTATGATTATTGATGAAGTCGTGTATAAAGATGTATTGAATTCCAAGCTATGTTTGTAACTGACTACATGAGACTGGCACTCATTTGGTAGACTACACGTGAAAGACAGCTAAAACCTTTAATTCTTTTAATTGACCATTTTGGTACCATTCGGTTGCTGTGGTTCTGTGTCTTTACATGGAACGCCTTTCCAACTGTTTTGTAGCATAATACAAGAAAAGAAAATGTGGTTCTAATGCCCAACTACACACAAAAATTTGCATTTTATATGACTTTTTTTTGTCTCCTCTTTGGTATTTGTTAATATAGTGATACTTTTACCATGAACCGACATCCATTTTTACCATTTGGAAAAGACCTATATCTGAAAGACAAACAAAACATTGATCATTGCCCCAAGAAAATATAAATAAATAAATGAATAAATAAATCCATTGCTTTTGTCTTACTCTAAGTGAAGATGATAAAGGGAATGATTTAAAGGGTTGATAAAGTGATGTTAAAGGAGCAATAAGAAATTAATATACTATACAGGAAAATGTCTTATTTAAATAATTATTATTAATATTAATATTTATTACTCAGTTACAGTAAGAAACCCTATATATAATTTTTCTGCTTCAGATATATGAGCTTGATGGCACCATCCATGACAAAGCGTGGTTTATTCAAACCTGCAAAAATGTAACTGAGCAATTCAAGTTGGAGCATCCAGATTTCTTTGGGATTCGAATAATTGTATCGGCCCAGAGGTAAGCTAGCTGACATGGAATTACATTTGTCAAGTTGTATCGTTATAACGAAAAATAGAAAATATCTTTTAGAATTAAGCACCATCACACAAGAGGGAGTGCTGTTGTGGTGGAGATCAGCACAGGCACTGATATTCAGTGTAACAGCACTACCTCTCATGTGATAATGCTTTTTAAAAACAGTTCTAAAAACACCATTTATTATCAACAGATTATGCTTTTCTTTAAGCAGAACTAACTACAGTAACTGTGACTGGCAGAGCTAGCAAACGACAGATAGTGTAATTAACAGGGGTAAAAGTAGCTTTAAATTCTTACCCGTACTATATGTAGACAAAAGGTGAGGAGAATAAAACATGAAGGTGGTGGACAGTCCTGAGTAACTTACGAGATTTACTTTATATATTTCTGCTTATTTAGAGTATTAACCTGCTTCTGGGTTTCCAAAGTTGAATTCCAAATAGCGTAAAATGGTAAGCCAGTACACTATGTAGGGTGTAGAGCCCCTGATCAGAGGTTAGAAAGGGAATTAAGGTTCAGCTTTGTGTTTGCTTTGTTACTCTCGTTAGCTGTGAACAAAATGACATGGACAGTCCAAAGGCAATTTAGAACATCTTTAGCAATTATTAAGTAGATAAAGTGTCATATAAGATGACATAACGCTATCAGGTGTGTTTTCAGTCTAAGTTTGTTTTTAAGATCATTGTGGGTTAATAATTTCATAATTTTAGCTCTTTTATGATTATTATTTTTATTGATGTTGTCAAATGCATCTTTTCTGCTTCCTTGTACAGGTCACAGAATTTGTCAAAGGTCAAAAATGCAGTAAAAGATACCATAGAGATGCAAAAACGATATCCAGAGATCATCGCTGGCTTTGATTTGGTGAAATCGCCTTTCTTGACTTAATGCTAAAACTAGAGTAGAAACAATCAAAATTGCTGTTGACTCAGTTGCGATCTAATTTAAACTTGGACTTAATTTGGATTATGTTTTGCTGTAGGTTGGACATGAGGATGCAGGAAATTCCATCTGGTATTTTCGAGATGCTTTATCATTTCCCACTGAGGTTAAAGCCAAACTTGCATACTTTTTCCATGCTGGAGAGACCGGTAAGTCCCATATTACCACAATGCATATATAGCGAATAAAACTCACATTCAAATGTTTACCCATGAGAACATTTTAAGAATAATAGGACGAGACTTGCATAATGCCATCAGGTAAATCTCATTAGAAGTCATCAGGACACTGATTTGTATAGAATTGTAAACAAATGTATGGAATTATAAACTAATTCTATATAAACATTTAATTGTTGAACTGCGAAGCGTATACTAATATGAATGTATTAAATATGAACTATAATCCTGTTTATAGACTTATACGGCACAGATGTAGACAGGAACATGCTGGATGCTCTGTTATTCAACACTACACGTATCGGGCACGGTTTTGCCCTGGCACACCATCCCCTGGCAAAAGAACTCGCCAGAAAGATGGGAGTGCCAGTGGAAGTATGTCCTATATCCAACCAGGTATTGCACCTCAGCACCAATTGTCTACAACAGAGAAGCAAATAAATTGCAGCCAAATTTTCCCACAGATATGTATCTACAGTAAACATGAACACTTATTGTGTTTGTAGTGTTTTTGTTGGAGTTATGGATTTGCTGCTATTATGTCTATTGTAGGTGCTGAAGCTGGTGTCAGATTTGCGCAATCACCCCGCTGCAGAGTTAATGTCAGAGGGACATCCCATGGTGGTGAGCTCAGACGATCCGACCTTGTTTGACACTGCTGGACTCTCCTACGATTTCTATGAAGTCTTTGTTGGACTCGGAGGTCTGAGTGCCAATCTAGGCACGCTGAAGGAGTTGGCAAGGAATTCGATCAGGTGGAAGGTTTTGCATTTAGAGTTTAGATTAAAGCGGTTTTACTTTGAAAAAAAAAAAAATCTGACTTTTTTTTTGTTTGTTTGTGCACAGGTACAGTTCATTGCCCCCAGCGCTTAAGGATAAGGCCATGGGCTTATGGCAGCAAAAGTGGAACAAATTTGTGTCAGAGAATTCACCATAGTTACAGAAAGGTGAAGAAAACATTCTAATAGCAATTTCACATTGGAAAAAAAAAAAAACCACAAATGTAGCGCAGCCACAGTTAATTTAATTACTGTTACACAGATTATTTCGTCATTTGACTGATTTTTGTCCTTAAGGTTTTTTTTTTATTTTTATACTTCTTGGTCGCATTAGGCTAAGTGATGAAATTATATAAATGAGATAATGAAATTGGGATGAATTACATACATTTTTAAAAAATAATATTATTAATAGAATTTTAACTTTTATTATAACTTTTTATAATAAAAAATACATTTACAATAAAATTACAATTACAGTGCAGAAATGTTAACATCTACACTTTGCCCACATGTCAGGAAGCTCTGTGGTTAAAACATTGAACTATGGTTCAGAGGGTCCTAGATACAAACCAAGCTGCCGCTGCTTGAACAAGGCCCTTAATAAAAAAAAAACTGCTCAGATGTATAATGAAATAAGAATGTAAGTCGCTATGAATAATGACATCTGCCAAATGCTATAAATGTACAGTATATGGACACCTGCAACAAGTACCACAAAGATTCAAAGCACATAATTGTCTAGGAGGTCCTTGTGTGCCGTTTCGACAGTGTACGAACAGGCATAATATTGTATGTCTTATTAAATCATCATAAAGATTATCTTTGGAAAAGAAACGTGATGCAATGCATTACTTTTTCATTCACGTTGTCAGTTTGTGGTGCGTGTTTAACCAGTCCTGATTCTGTGCAAAATCCAGATTTTAAATCTTTCAGTTTGAAGCAGTTAATTCACTTTGCTCTAACAATTCAAACCTATTGGAGTTCACATCATTCACTTAAACAATTTCTTTAAGCCTACAAATTAGCAGTTACAAGAGAAACAAGACAATGATTTAATTTACACCTTTAATTCAAAGACAAGTAAAACACAACAAAATATATATCAATTTGACATTTTCAATAAAAAAAAAGACAGATATACAGATTATTCTTTTTCATATAATGATTTTTTGATCCAAACAAAAGCTCCTAAAGTGCTACGGTGTTGGGATGCAGGGGTTTTACTCGAGCCAGACGAGACAGTCCTAATCGTAGACCAAGTCCAGGTGACTTCACGGGAGGACTCTGATATGAGCCAGGGCTTCTTCCTACCCGAGCTGAAGTGAAAAGAAACTATCTTACTGTCTCAAATAGAGAAACTAATGTTTATTGTGTGTGTGTGTGTGGGCTAATCCATAAATAAAAAAAAAAAAGTAAACTATCTGCATGCTTTGTAGAAACCCACTGATGTTTGTATATGATTTTGACCAATTTCTGCCAACACACTCTACATAAGCCTTACCTGGAGGAGTCCACTTTGGCATTCTGCCCCCGGAGGGACTGGTGTGGAGGGCAGATTTATTCACAGGTGAAGTGGTGGGAGTTCTGTTCAGCGTGGAGAGAGGCTTAGTAGCAGCTGGACTCCTGACTCCTGGGCTACTGAGCGCTGTGTTTTTTACTGCAGGAGAAAAAGATCAATTGTTGGTTATATCCTACAATAATAATAATAATAATAAAAATAATAATCACTGACAATACACACTATGGCCAAAAGTATGTGGACACATTACTTTCACACCACATATGTTGAATTCTCTAAAAATAATATCTTTGTGTGCTGGTATATTGCTATCAGTAAAACCCCCTGGACTTGGTTTCTGTATGCAGACTTTGTATTGGACATAATTTTCCAGAACACACCTCGTCTCGTGTTGTGATGGTCATTACCTGTGGCTCGTTTAATCATAAGTATAAACAGTCCTTGAATTAGCCAGCGAGTTGTCTTGCATATGGTTTATTCTCTTTGTTATTACTTTGTTATTTATGAATCTGGCTTGTGAAAGTTTAGTGGTTTTGCTTATACTACTAGTCCTGCTTTATTTTGATAATGTTTAAAGTCTTCACTTCTGCGATTATGCCTGGCCTATATTGACATTTCAATATTTTTTTTCTTTCTTGTAGCTAAATGAACACAAATCGCCCACAGCTACACTCCACACTGTAGAGGAAAGCGTTCTCAGAAGAACGGAGCTTATTATAACAGCGAATGGGGTTAACTGGAACGAGATGTTCAACAAGCACATGACTGTCATAGAAAGATGTGCAAAACTGTTCGTCCATATAGTGTAACTTCAGAATAAACTGTTCGGTGCAAACTGCACTTGTAATTTATAATTCCTGAACATGGCACTGAGATAGACAAGGTCTTGTCGGTCACAGTATTAACATTTAATGATGTGCGCACCAGAATTTTGGGCAAAAATTCCATGTTCGACCACAAGGTCACCCCAGAGTCACCTGGGCACTAAAGCATTCAAGACAAGTTTTTTTCAATTATTGTTCACATTAAGCTCTGAATACGTGAAAAATGTGATCTTGCTGACTTTGGCTTGCGAGTATTTTAAATTAAAAACAGACTGATTTGAGCTGACAGGAAAACTACAGTAACCCAAACACTCTTTACAACTATGGTGAGCAGAAAAGCATCTTACAACATCAATCAATCAATAAAATTTATTTATAAAGCACATTTAAAACAACTTCCGCTGACCAAAGTGCTGTACAAATATAAAACAATAAGTCAGCAGGTGCTATACCGCGTATCTACTTAATATTCATCGCTCACTATTACAACATGCAACACATCACACCTTATGAGTGTGGTGTGTTGACAATTGAGTTACAAGGACGAATTACCACATGAAATAAACGCCTGTCAGCCAAGAAAAGGAAGAATTGGATTTGTCCATTTTTATTTTTTTAAAAAGAGATTTTTTTAGATTCATTTTGTTAAAGTTATTAATACCGGTAATGCACATGTGTATAGATGGCAACTGTAATGCGTGAATAGTAATTAAAACCAAACAAAACTTGCTGAGTGAGTGATTATGTGGATTAGGTTCATGGTCAAAGGGATCATCATTTTCCATATTGAGCACATTTTTTTTTTTATGAGGTTCTACCAGATAGATCACACCTAGATCACACCCCATGTGTAGTGCAGCAGGTAGTGGGATTCAGAAGGACTTGATATAGTTATAGAACTGACTTATAACAGACTTATCACAGCAGTGTTAATACACCCTTGTGCTCCTTTTTTGCCTCCTTTTGAACAGGGTTGAGACGTAAAAAAAAAAAAATAAAAATTGTGTACAATATTAGAAAAAAAAGAAAAAAAAAGTACAAACCTCTGGACTGTGGTTTGCTTTTAGCCGGTTTTGCTGGCTTCGTTTCTTTCTTAACATCTTTGGGAGACGTCTTTTTCTCACTCTTGGTCGTTTTCTTTTTATCTCGTTTTGTCTCCACTGTGTATTCTTCATCCTCGCTCTCACCCGGGTCACTGAAGTCAGAGTCACTCTCTGAAGTGGGGGGGGGGAGAAAAAGAAAAATCAGTACATGTGAGGTATAAAAAATAAATAAATTAGAGACCATGCGACTCATACAGTACTTCCGGGTTAGTCTTCCTGTGCCAAAATACGGAAAGAGCAAGTAGCCATTGTTGTGTTTTAGTACCACGTGCAACGTCTTGTAGACTAACATTTGTGCTTATAACTTTAAATAAAGTTTATTTTATTATCTTGACCGTAATTCAGAGCAGTATGGTTTTCTCATGACCCCAGTGGACAGCGCTAACTTTACTAACACAACAATAGCTAAATTGCACTGACATGACTCTTTCTGTATTTTGGCACTGGTAGACTAACCCGAATAAGTCCCGTGGGCTATATTCCCCCCCCCCCCACCCCCACCCCATATCCTGATTCCCCACCCCCCCCTTTCCAGATGTTTTTTTTTTTATGTCCCATGTGTCGATTATTATTTTTTTGCTTCAACTGATTGTTGTCCCTCTGTAAAAACACCATGGTGAGAATGATAACTGAGGGAGTTGGTGTACCGGGTGTATTCTGAGGTCTGTAGTCTTCGTCATCGTCGTTCTTTTGCTCTGTTGCTCTTTGGGGTTTTTTCTTCGTCTGCTCAGTGGCGATCTGATCTAATCCTAAGCACACAAAGCAGCAAGCTTCATTTCAATTCAATGTTCAAGTTCTTTCTCAATGAACAGAATTATGGGACTGTTTGGGAATTAAGAAAAAAAAAATGCTACCAAGGAGTGAGAGTAAACAACACGCTCAAATCTTAGAATATCACAATATACTTCAGAATCTTATTCGTTTAGGATTTACAGCTTGAATTAGAGTCCATTAAGCATCCTTCATAAATTCACACAATATCTAAAAGTATATTAAGTCAAAGGCGTGTCTTACCTAAACATGTGACATCTACACTACAGTTCGACAGGACAGGGGGCAAGTCTTCAGGAGGATGCCTGGAAAGATTTTCATTGTCTTGAAAGAAAAAGAAAAAAAAAGAAAAGAAAAAAAAACATTTTTTTTTTTGAAAACAGTTAGTTGTGGCAAAAACTTCCAAAAACTAAATCAAATATGGGATCCTGTATTACCAAGAGAGCTCCCATCTACACTGAAGTGCGTCAGCACTGGAGGTATGTCTTCACACGACTCTGACTTTTCTGGAAAATATAAAACAGACAATATTTATCCACTAATCAACAGAATGAATAACATACTTCAGTCAATCAAAATATTCATCGACATGATACAGACCTTGACAATTGCTAAGTACCTCTCCAGGCTTTTCTGTAGAAGGAATCTGAGAAATCATGAGAGCAGTTTCCAAATCTCTCTGATACAGTTTATCGTCCAGGGACACTCTAATAAACAAATGTACATGTAAGTTAGCTGTATTTTTCATTCACAGGAAACATGATTGCTAGACAACTGCAATAGAGAATATTTCCTACTTATTACTCATGGGAAGAACTTGAAAAGGTACCGTTCTTTGCGTGATTTAGCAGCCGAATCAACGATTTCATCTTTCCTGGTTTTGTCTTGCAAACATTCCTTGACAGAAGCTCGAGCTTTTTTGTTCGGAGGGGCTTTCACTGTGGCGAAGTCTTCATCTGATTGCAGGTAAACATTTCGTTAAACAGACAGCAACTGAAAGCAGGGTACTTTTAATTGAAATAAGCCAGTGATTAATTATATTAACCGGGATGGGGATCACTGGGAAACAGTCAATATATCACATGACAATACCTACAGTATCAGGCAAAAGATTGACCACACCTTCTAATTCCATGATCTTCCAGATTTCTATTTCTTTATACATAGTAAAATGATGATGGAGGAGTACAAAATTATGCAAGAATCTCCTTTGAACAGTTGATATTGAGATGTACCTGCTAATGAGCCATTGAGACCTGGTGACTATAAAAGCCATAGAATATGATTCAAATCACGTGAACACTATTCAAACCATTTATCGAATCCATGTGTCATGTGGATGAGGTCCCCGTTATTCTGGAAGACGTCTCTCCCATCTGCATAGAAATGTTTCATCGTGGGACAATTTAGCAGTGACATTTCCTTCTAATTAGAGATACGGACATGATCTAATTCTTTCCGTGGAAGGAGTGTTAAAGTCAAGCTGGGACTCTTTTAACTCTCAGAACACCGCTTTGAGAGTTAAAACTTCCTTTATTTTTCGATATAATCCCCTGCAACACTAATGCACTTATTCCAGCGTTTCACTAGTGCTTGAATACCATCAAGGTAGAAAGTTTTCTCAGTACACTGGAGGCATGATCGTACTGCCTCCTTCACATCTGAAACACTGGCCTCCCAGGAACTCCATTAATGGGCCAAACATCTGGAGATACAGCTACAGTATCTCAAAGTCTCAGCTTCAATGTGTTTGTCTATATGGGTTGTTAATCTTTCAGCTGCTCCCGTCAAGGGGTCGCTACAGCGTTTTATGCTGGATGCCCTTCCTGATGCAACCCCCCATTTTATCCGGGCTCGGGACCGAGTGGCTGGGATTTGAGTGGGGACTGAACCTGGGCAGGCGAGAAACCTACAGTACCACTGAACCACCAATGTCCCTCTATAGTGGTGTCTTTACAATAATCAAAAAGACTTTTTTCAGGATCATCAATTTCAGGATTGTTAAATGTGGATAACTGCCTAATCTTTTATCATAGATGCTATATATAGACTTATATATTGATATAGACACAGACTATTCCAGCTAAATATCTTCAACTAAAGTGTCCTTTTGTTTCACCCAAAACAAAACAAAACAGTCCTACAGCTGGACATCAACTGCTAAAAGTGCAAAAAAAAGTAAAAGATCAAGTCCTTACCATCATCATCCATGAAGTCTGAATAGTTGATGGATTTCTTATTCCTGAAAAACACAATTAATGCACATGAATCAGTTAATAAACACACATATGCCCAAAAGAGAAATTAAAATATTATAACAAACCTAGATGGCCGCTCCATTTCTATAAAAAGCAGTAAAGTCCAAGTGTATTTAAAGTAAACACGCCCTAACTTGTGTTTGTTTTGTTTTTACAGGATGTTGTAACACAGCGCGCGCTAACGTTACTAACCGCTCATACATAGAGACAGGTTTTAATCTACACTGTCTTATATAAAATATATATAAATTAGCTTAAAATAAATCTATCACTGATTTTACACACGAGTTAAAATATAATTAGGGTTAAAATAATTACAGCAAATATACATAAAGGAAAATAAACCACCAAGTTGCACTTTTATCACCCAACCCGCCCAAAAACAAACTGCAAGCCGCTATCTGACGATTCAGATTACAGATTCGTAACAATCCGGCGACAAACCCCGATCTCATCTTATAGTTCAGGAAACGTCTATCTGACATGAAGGAAAATTCCGCATATTTTAAAAATACATTTTAAATCTATAATATTTTGAAGTGAGTTAGAAACAAAAACTGCATTTTGCCATCTAGAGACGAATGTGCTGATGCGATTTTGCGAATAAAATCAAGGGTGCTGAGTTATACAAGCCTTACACCTTCACTTTATGCCCAAAAGTATGTGGACACCCGACCCTCATACCCATATGTGCTTCATCACCAAACTGTTTCCACAAAGTTAAAAGCAAACAAAGGTATGTAAATGTAATAAATTTTGGAACATCCATCCATCTAGGAACCTCTCTAATCCAACTGGTCCAAATGATGATTACCATTGTATTTTTCCCATTTTATGACCCATTGGTGGGACCTCCGGTCAACATTCACACACTACAGGCAATTTGGGAATGCTAATTAGCATAATCTACAGGACTGTGGGAGGAAACCGGATGTCCCGGATAAAACCCACCATGCACACAGACCAGAAGCAGGAATCCAACCCGGACCCTGGAGGTGCCAGGTGACTGTGCTAACAATTAAGCCATCGTGCGTTGCTGGAACTAACAGGCCCAAACCTGCTCCAGCATGACAGTGTGCATCAAGTGAGCTCCATAAAGACATGATGTTTTGAGTGGAACAATGTAAGTGTCCTGCACAGAACACTGACTGAACTCAACCCCACTGAACACCTTTGGGATGAACAAAATCACCGCCTGATCTCGCTAATGCTCTTGTAGCTGAATGATCAAAGATCCAAATAGCTACTCTTAAAAATCTAGTGGAAACACTTCCCGGCAGATATATTATAATAGTAAAGGGGGAATAAATCTGAAATGGAATGTTCAACAAGTTCATGAGTGTAATGCTCGGGTGTCGGGTATTTTGGCAATATATAGGATACTTAATGATATTGTGTGGCTATTATTTATTAATTCATCCATTCATTCATCTTCTATAACTTGTATCCTGTATACAGGATACGTAGAAGGCCTCCTATCCCAGGAGACTTTGTGCACAAGGCAGGGTACACCCTGGATTGACACCTTAATCCACTGCATGGCACGCGCACACACACACACATGCACACACACTATGGGCAAATTGTGAATGCCAATTAACATAATCTACATGTCTTTGGATGGTAGGAAAAAAACGGAGTACCCAGAGGAAAGCCACCAACCATGGGAGAACATGTAAACTCCACACACAGACCCAGAAATCAGCCAATCCATTCACTGCAATCCATCCCCTGAATACAAGCCACCCCCCTACCCCTCACCATCACTACCACACCTACTTGAAGTTTATGACATTTCTAGTTTTAAACATGGGGGTACTATCATACATTATTTTTCTTAATGCCCATATGCTCATTTTCACTTGGCACATTTTATCAGAAGGGGACATATCCTTGAGTTTATAATGCCCCCTAGTGGAATAAGAGAAACTAGCTCTTTTTTTTCCCCACGATTCAATTATGATTTACATATAGTTTACTATGTATAAACTATATATTAAGATTTTTTTTTCTATATACATTTTTGAATAAAAAAGTATCAGGATACTGTTGAGTGTTTTACACAAAGACACAAGTTTATTTATTTACATGTCAGAACATGTCTAAAATAATTTTTTGGGGGACACAAGGAAATAAATACAGGTACAGTACTTTTCTGAAACCCTATACTATAGGTACACATATTTACATACACACACACACACACACACACACACACACACACTAATGTAGCTCTTTATGTGACTATAACTCAAGAGACAATATGCCATTTGTATACATTTATAGCACAAGCGCAACTTGCTGCTTCTGCTGCTTCCGCTGAGATGTTGAAGATTGACTTTTTTTTTTTTTTTAAACAATCATCAAACTATCCAGTCCTTGTCATCTCCCATTAGGACAGAAATGTTTCATCACAATACAATTAACAGTTACCTTTTCCTCTAGAAGGTTAAAAATCATGCCAACAAAATGTCTCCCAGCATCTTGTAATTTTGACCAATACAAAATAAAAATATAGTCCTACAACTAGGATATTAAGTGCTATAAGGATAATACCTTATAGGAAAGGAAAAACATCAATGCCTTACCATCAAATTTACTATAAAATTTGAGACACATGTTTTAATTTGTCTGTGGTTAAGCATAATTAACAGCAGGATTTAAACAAATATGTAATACTGTATGAACACAGGAGCATAACTGACTGCATTTTAGTATAATATTCTTAATATTCTATATAGTATAATATTCTTAAAAGTATAATATTTATTAATTACAGTAATAACAGGATTTACTAAATCTTCATTATTTTTTCCAATCATAAGCAACGTTCAGCATAGTACAAGATTTAAAAACAATTACCACCAATATTGTTTTATCAAAAATTATATGTCCACTGAATTAAACCTTACCGAGAACACTGAAGTAGAAAAAGGCTAAATATAATGAGCAACAGGCCTGAGTACTATTCTGTGGTTCTTTCCTATTCCCCTGATTATTAAGATATTTCATAAAAAGACAAATTAACGCCCAGAAAATCTACCATTTAAACATGGGTGTAGGAGTGATTTATGCACTATTTCACTCATTGATTATATTCCTTCATGCTACCATTTTTAAATAGTTTTAAAACCAATTTACATAATACCATTCTTTCCCAAATAATTGAATGAAACAAAAATTTTAATATGACAATTTCTGTGACAATTTTATAGTCCTGTGAAAAGCATAGACAAAGGACATTCCTTCCCCAAGAATTTTATGATCTCACATGAGTCAAGTCATAATTCAAAGTATTTCTATCATGTACTTGGCTGAGTAACCAAAGTTTTGACTTCCTCTTATCAGTCCAGAAAAGTAATGCTTTTGAGGTTTACCTGCTGTTCCAGTGTACTAGAATTCACTCAACTCTTTGTGTTGGGGTTTATTCAAATCAAAATATCTGACCTTGTGAAACCCAGGCAAGTTGTTCATGTGGGTGCTGATATTTCTATTCATTTAAGCATTCAGATCTTCATCTATTCATCTTCAGTAAGGGTCATGATGGGTCATGGTGGCTATGAACACCAGACACACAGTGAGAACACACTGTGAATCTATTGGATTGCACCATGAACATGCACACCTTTACACATTTTTTTTTATACCTAGGTGCAATATTTTTGTATAAGCAATCCATCTACTGACATGTTTTTGGGAAACAGGGAACTGGAGGACCCGGAAAAAAAAAATTACCTTAGGAAAAAAAAAAAAACCTTAGGTGCATGATACATGTACCTCATCACATGCATCATTAAGGTTGGCAGCAGCCTTTTGTTTAGTTCAGTGAAGCTACATCTCTAAAATAGCAGCAGAGGGAGAAGTAGGAAAAAAGAACAACTTTTTTTTTTGAGGAAAAAGTAAGTTTATATACTGTATTTCTGTCTGATAAATTATAAGCGAAATCCTCCTTCAAATATTTTTTAACTCATCCATTCATCTTTTATCGCTTATCCTGTGAACAGGGTCGCGGGTGGCCTGGAGCCTGTCCCAGAAGACTTAGGGCAGGGTGGCAATCGATTTCAGGGCACATTTGGGAATGTGAGATCAATTAACCAAATCTGCATGTCTTTGGACTATGGGAGGAAACCGGAGAACCCAGAGAAAACCCACTAAGTATGGGGAGAAGATGCAAACTCTACACACACAGACCAGAAGCGGAAATCAAACCCTCGACCCTGGAGGGGTGAGGGCACAGTGCTAACCACTACACTAGAGTCCCGCCTTCTTCAGATACTCTGCTTTTAAATTCATTTTTAAAGAATAATATTCAATATTGAGGTAGACCTCAGGTCTTAAATGTATTTTTAAAAATGGCATATAGATGACATCCTACAAAGAAAAACAGCTGTGTATTTATTTATATAATGTTAGCTACCATGTTAAAAATGTGTCTACTGCAGCACAGCTAGGTGTTTTTTAAAGCCGCTAAAGAAAAGTATTCATTATGTGATCATGTATTAATAGCTAAACCTTACTTGCTTAAAAAACAAACAAAAAAAACAAACATATTTTTGTACATACATTTTATCATAAAACGCAGGGTGTCTATTTACATTTAACATGTATGTGTATAGGCTCTTCAGTCTCCATGTCTCATTGAGTTACAACTTGAGAAGCAAATAACTCTATGATATACTTTTTTTTAAAAAGTCATTTTTAGGTCTGAAAAACCTGAGACAATTATTAGTTAACCAATGCTGAAAACATGCTGTGCTCTTACTGTATAACTCATAA
>JAQMYG010000004.1:19178195-19190183 GCA_030014215.1 Clariallabes teugelsi
GTCTGTGTGTGTGTGTGTGTGTGTGTGTGTGTGGGTGGGTGGGTGTTTGTGGGTGGGTGGGGGGTGGGTGGTTGGATGAATGAGAACACATGACACAAGAAGTTATAGAAGAAAAAACATCTATTGTTCTTCTCAGACAGGAGACAAAATGAATATAATATTTACATTACATTTTATACACATATAAATACCATAAATAAAATCAATGAAATTAAATAAATAAATACATAGATTTTTAGAAGGTTACAAATCATGCCTGCACCAGTGAATGTTTTAGGATTAGGAATGAGATATATATGGACTGGAACAGGCTGAACAATTCAAAGTGTGTTTAAAGCAAAAGATTCAAACAGATTTTTTTTCTTTGGTCCTTTATAGCGTTATAGCTTAAAAACAGGGGGAAAACTTTTAATTTTCATTACAACCACTGCTTCACCAACAGCTAGGTATAACCATAGTCATGTTATTATTACTCTAGTCCATCTGTTATCTAGTTTTTATTCAACAGAAAATACTTAATAAAGTTGACCTCAAATATTAAAGAAAGATTTAATCACACAGTTTTGAACCACAATCCTTATGTATCAGTGTGTATTTACGTATGCTGACGATGTGTAGAAACTAGATCTAGTTTGATTGTGCAAATGTTATAATATAATGTAACTCTAATAAGTGATGGCCTTATATAGCCTATAGATATTTATAAAAATATTTAAACTTGTAAATATATATGCAATCTTATTTCATGAAATTAACCAAATTGCATAGTTAAAAAATGTAAAAAAAAAAAAAAAAAGCATAATTATTATTTTCCTTAACCTAAAATTCAACTAATTATATTGATCTATGAATTCTTTCATTTCATAGGCTACAAATATTATAGGCTTTAAAGGTTTTGCATAGTCACGTGATCATGATCTATAATCTTAATGTAATAAAAAGCTCTCTAAAACACCTGCTGCTGGATCAACACAGTTTGTTAAAGCCAATATCGTCGAAGTTTGTTGTGTTTCAGGAAATCTTAAACATTTAAAAAATTTGAAACATTATGTGTGTGGTACTGCTTTCTGTTTATGCACTATATAAATAACAGTTTTCCAGTTCATGTACAGTGCCATTACAAAGGTCTATGACACGCGTGATTTATATAATAATAATAATAATAATAATAATAATAATAATTATTATTATTATTATTATTGTCATTATTATTTTTACCTGATCTAAAGGCATTGACTAGACACTGCGGTCCGCCTGTTGTCCGATCACTATAGTGGATTTGAGGTGATGAGTGTCTTCACCCTACTGTCCCTGACATCCGGGGACTCCCGGGGTTCCTGACGCGCTGCTCCACGTCCCAGGGGTCGTCGTCGTAAGGTGACGCGCGTGCCTCCCGCGAGCTCTTGCGCTCCTCCTCCGGACGCTCCACGTCGAGATCGGCGTCGTCGTCGCGTGCGGCGCGCGAGTCCGACTCCTCGGCGAGTACGGCGAGCGCGCGCGCGCGTTGCGCCTCGGGCACCTCTACCTGGCGGTCGCGTCGCTCCCGGTGCTGCAGGCGCTCCAGCGGAACCGTGCTCTTCTCAGAAAGGAAGACGGACGTGTGCGGCAGGTTGCGGCCCGCTGCGTACACCTGCTTTACCCCATCCAGGTCCAGCAGGATGCCGCTCCGGGTGGAGTAGTACACGTCGCAGTGGTTCTCCAAGAGTTTGTGATGGAACAGGCAGTCGTCCCTGTGGCAAACCGACTGAGAGAGGGAAAGAGGAGGGATGCACAAGCAATAATTATTCTCTTAGCAATAACAACAACAACAACAATATCTACCAAAACTTTATTAACAAAAATAATTCTCAGGACAGTGGTGCCATGGTGTGATGACATGCATCACACCAGATGTGGTAACAGGGGAATTTGTTACCACCAGATGTGCTCTTTGCACAAGAACTTTTTTTTGTTGTTGCTACTTCAACAAGAAATGTTTACTGCATTGTCCATCTCACGGACAGTTTCTTTGCACTACCTCAATTCAGCTCACAGTGTATTGCATTGTCTCCTGTTTATACATTTCCATAAAGTGCACTCTTGCAGATAGTGCACTTTATGTTGTCTTTTTGTATAGTTCTTAGATAGTTTTGTTAATTCACAGTATGATGTTAATTAGTTGTCTTAGAGAGTTTTGTTAATTTATGTTGTATGTAACATATTAATCCTCGCTTTGTTTCACTGCGCACTGAACTGTGAAATGGTTGAAATTATGATAAAATCCTACTTAACAGGTGACTCCGTGTGTCTTCACAAAGACAAAAACAATCATTTACCTTTAAAAAAAAAACTGAACTGCGTAAAAAGTTATTGAAACTGGAATAAGCAGTCATTACTTTAAGGTAGGTCTATAAATTAAAACAAACAAACAAACAAACAAACAAAGTCACTTACAGATGTAAAAAGATTTCCATGTGCGTCCATGCACAAGAACCGGTTACTCTTCACTCCAAATATTGCGATCTGGTCCCTGCTCTCGGCTTTCAGCACAACCACACCTGTTGACATGATACAAATGAGTTAAGAATAAAAAAAAAATGCGTTAAATATTTAGATATTGAGCAACACCGTGTTCAGTGTTGAGTAAAGTGTCCAGATGATGAGGAATGCGCACTCACTGTAGGAACCCCGGTGCGTAGTTTTGCGCACATGTCCAGTCAGGCTGATCTCCAGGTAGAAGTTGTTGAAGTCGGTGCTGGTGCGCAGGTGCACGTATCTCCGCGGGCTGCCCCAGTTCGAGCTCTGCAGGGGTGAAGAAGGATTCGGGGCGCCTTCAATGTTAATGCATCCATGAAGCGCGCCGAGCCAAAGCGCAACAAGTGCGCGCAAGTGCAGGCGGCAAACAGCGTCGTGCATCATGATCCCGATTCGAATCCGAATCTAATAATAAGCCAGAGGAGTCGGAGTGCTGTTTTCTGGAGTGTGCAAACATAAAGGCTGCCTATTTAAGCGCATCCACGCGCCACTCCTCGTTTCCCGTTTTGACGCAACGCTCGCCCCCATGAACGAGGAACGGAAGGATGGGGTTGTTTGGAGTGTGTACACAACGTTTGCTGGTTTGGAATGAAATTAATTGTCTGCTGCAAAGCCATAATTGCATTTGGACATGGTGTTGACTTTCCTCGTGCCCACATCCTAAAAACTGATTGGGGTGCGTATCAAAAAATGTGCCCTAGCCACTTTCACTGCTTGCACTGTAATGCCTGTTTAATACCAAACAAATACCAGCTGAAAAAAATGTGTGAATGCGCATTTAAACTCCATGGCTAAAGATCACAATGAAAAACTAGGGCTGGCTTTTTCAACTTCATAAACTTTTAATGATCCAAACTGGGCATCCTGGGGATGTTTGCCCTTCTGTACACATCTTTAAACTGGCCAGTAGAGGGAGCTCACGCTTCACGCGCAATGGGTTGCTCCTACTCAGCTTCCTGCACCCTCTCTGGGATTACTCCACACTTCATTTAGCTCCAGTTATAGTGTATGCAGAAAGACTCATGTTTTTATTCATCACAGCATTCATCAATCATTTTATGTAAATGAATTATTGGATAAATAAAAAAGGCCAATGAAAATTGCAATGGGGATTCAGGGACACTGGGAGAAACTTTGCAGCATCAAATCTATGAACCTGATAAGTGAAAGTCAAAACTTTTATTACTGAGTTTTGTTGCAGTGCAAGAAATAATATGTCACATTAATTCATCTGCCATCATCTAAGTGGGAGTTAGATTCAAACAGGAAGTTAACTCCCAAATTCTTGAGGTACTGAAAAAATGTTTATAAGGTTAAAATTTGTCATGAATGATTAATTCTATAAATTTACACTGCATATAAACATAAAATGAAACTATTTAATGAAATAAGCATAACATTAGCTAAAATCAGGTGTAATGCGATCATTTACAAATCACTTAACGGGCAGCATGGTGGTTAGTGCTGTTGCCTTGCACCTCCAAAGTTTGATTCCCTTCTTTGGTCTGCGTATGTGGACTTTACATGCTCTTTCCATGCTTGATGGGTTTCCTCCGGGAACTCCGGTTTCCTCCCAAAGTCAAAAGACATGAAGATTAGGCAATCCCAAATTGCGTGTAGTGTGTGTGTGTGTGTGTGTGTGTGTGTGTGTGTGTGTGTCTGTGTGTGTGTCCTGAGATGGATTGGTACCCTGTGCAGGTTGTACTCCACCTTTCACCCAAAGTCTCCTGGAATAGGCTCCAGGCCCCTGTGCCCCTGTACAGGATAAGCGGTATAGATGATGAATGAATGAATGAATTAATTAATAAAATCACTTAACTGGGCTTGGTAATTTGTGACAGCACAGTGGCTTAGCTTTTAGCACTGTTACCTTATGCCTTCTTATAATCTGGGGGATCAAATCTCACCTCATCATGTGAGTGGAGTTTGCATTGTCCCCCCATGCTTGGTGCTTCATGTTCACTGGTTTCTTCCCACTGACCAAAGACTTGTAGGCTGATTGGTGTTTCCTAATTGTCTATTGTGTATGTGTGTTTGGGGTTGCAAAAGTTAGGGGTCCTCTGCATTAATTTCACAGAGTGCTGGTCTGAAGTCATAGGTCATTGCAACCAACCACTGGTAATAATAATAATAATAATAGTAATAATAATAATAATAATAATAATATAAAACAATCCTGTGCTCCTATAGCCCACTGAATTGGCATATATTGTAGGTGTCTTGACTTTAGTGTTTGCCCACAATTAATATTTGAGATGCTGTAGATGTTCATTGGATAGCTTTAGCGCTGTAATTGTTAAGAACAGTTTACATTGAACAGTTGATAACTTTTCCTGCAAATGACTGTAATGTGAAACAATAATAAATTCAGGAATGAGTCTGATGCTTATACTCATAATTTCCAGTTAACACAGTTATAGAAGTTATATAAATGATTCGTAATCACATTATCTGGTATAATACAGAGGAGTATCTGTTCCCTTTTGTGTCTGGTTTCTCTTGTCTATTGTGTCTATTATCTATCCTATCTTTCCCCTTCCACTGTCTCATTTGACTTGTTTCTTAGTGATAAATTGTAATATAAAAGTCATATATCCAATTTATATATTTCTTTAAATCTGCTTTGTGACAACGTCAACTGTTAAACACACTTTACAAATTTAATTAAATGCTTGCAATGACATTTAATATGAGAGAACTTTGATGATTATTAACAGACAAACATGCACATGAAATGTCACTATATTTAGTGTATTAAGGTAAGAATATAAGGTCTCCTTATGCACCAGGATTGGTGCATCTCATACGGATGTCATATTCATACACCTTATTATACAGCTAAGCAAAGATTTGCCAAATGATTAAATATCTCTTCCTATGTTATATTTGTGGTAAAATTTTGTTTATTTTGTTCTTTTATTGCAGAACAAAATACATTTTTGATTTTTGTTGATTAATAATTTTAGTTACCTTTGTAGTATGATTTCATGCTTGAAAAGAAACATGACGAAATGTAAGCTTGCTATATTGCTATATTTGCCTAAAATCTTTTTATAAGCTTTTAATGAAAGCTTACTACTCATGACATTTTATATCCCCAGTTGGCCTGGTTGTGCCACCGCTGCCCAGAAGAGTTTACTCAGCAAGATCGTGAAAGTTGCCAGCAAAATTATTGGTTCTAAGCAAGACAGTCTTATCAGGCTGATGACTTCAGGCTCCTGTGAGCCATTAGCCATTACTTTGTATAATAAACTAGTCTGAGAAAGAATGTACGGCAGTGTATCTTGGTGTCAAAAGGTGTTATTCTGTTTGAATTAAATTTGTTTAATTAAATTTCTATCTTTCAAGATTCAAGATTCACGATTCAAAGAACTTTATTAATCCCAGAGGGAAATTGCTTTGTCTTGGTCATACAGTTGCATTGATTAATTAAACTATATGTTTATTTTATATATATATATATATAATTTTTGCACATGACATGATGTGTTTCTGTAGTTTGGGATATTTGTCTATGTTTGTGGGTGACATCTGCAAATTAATTTCCCATTGCGGACAATAAAGTGAAGTAAAAGGTGAAGTAGCAGGGTAATATGCTAATTTACATAGTCAGCTAATATTCCTGTTTGGCAGGAAAATTATATTAGCAGTTTTTTTCTGAAACCCAGACTGCTCATATTAAAATACTATCTTTTTTAGATGTAGATGTCATCATATTAGATTTTAAGTTGATTAACATGTTACTGTTCTGTTGGTTCTGTCTTTATGCTGTGACATTTTTCTTGTTTAACTGTTTACAGTCATTTTGTCATGGATTTTGTTTACAACATATGCTTTTTGCACATTTATATGCTTGTTAACCTTTAGAAAAAGTTTTTATTTTTGGATGTTTGTAGAAATCTCTGTAATCTCTGTAAAAAAAAAAAAGTTTGAAGTATTATCAATATAAACACTGCTGCTAAATGTATTACAATTCATACTGTACAATTACTGTAGGCTTTTGAGTTTGCACAATACAGTCTAATTACACTACCACTCAAAAGTTTGAGATAAATTTTTAACTCCATGTTTGTTCCTGATTTTCATTTCTTTCTACACTGTAAAACGATGCTGAAGGCGTCCAAAATAGGCAATAATCTCCTTTGAACAGTTGATATTGAGATGTTTCTGCAACTTCTGCTCTGTAAATCTTCATAACGGCTCTAATCTGAGGTGCTGTTTGTTAATTAGTGATTTCTGAGGCTGGTGATTCTAAATGAACTTCTCCTCTGCAGAAGAGGTAGGTTTTGGTCTTGCTTTCCTGGGAAGGTCTTCATGAGTTTCATTATGGTGCTTGATGGGTTTTGCAAATACACTTGATAATACTGTTCTTGCAAGAACTATTCCAGAACGTCTGACCTTCATGTCTTAAAATAACAACTGATTGTTGTTGTTATTACATAATAACCTAATTCCATATATGTTATGTTATAGTTATGAAATCCTCAGTATTGTTGTAGAATGTAGAAAATAAATCACTAAACAAAGACAAAGAAATTTGCAAATGATCCCAAACTTTTGAGCGGTAGTGTATATTAATCACCTGAACAAGCAGTTTAAAGTTACAGTGTAGTTATTATTACTATATATTCTTTAATGCAAATATGAATATGGTTTTATGAGCTTGTTCAGCAGAGTGAGATTTATTCAGTAAAAGAGTATTCCAGGAAAAAGTTATAGCAAAAAGCTATAAATATCTTGGCTTCAGTAGATATTCAGGCTTGCTGTTTAAAGGTTTCGATTTCAGTAGCAGGTTTAAAGTGGCACAGCGGCTAAACGGCATGGAAAAATTAATATAGCAATTAGCAAATTTTTATTATTTATTAAAAAATGATTTGGTAGCAAGTCCCTATCTTTTATTTTAGACATCAGCATACATATCTAATTAGATATTTAAAGAAATGAGAAAGAAAGATTTTTTTTTTTTTTTTCAATTTAACCACTGGTAACTGTTTTTTCCCCACTAATCTTCTAGTTAACACATCTTTCTGAGTCTAATCTAATTATGTGGGTGTGTTAGAGGAGACATAGACATAGGACAGGACAGGTTAGAGTTTTAGACTGATTTGGTGTGTGATTATGAATGAATCAGTTGCCTTAAAGCGGCTCTTTTGCTAAAGATTTCATATTTTGGTTTTTCTATATGACTGTAATTGTTATTTAAAAGTAGCTATTCAAGTACAATATTTTATCATGGACTTTTACTAATCCGCTTGATATCACCAGTGTCCAAGTTTGCAAATTATTGGGCGGGAAATAATAGGAAAAAAGAAACTTGTTACAAAATCAAACTTTTTTATTGGTATCAGGAATATGGTTACACAGCTGTGCACAGCACATACGTACAAAAATAAAAGGAAAACCCACTTTTTTTCCCCCCAGTATATTCATTTGCACACGTTATCATCGTTGGTTTTCAGAAACAAATGATTGAAGACGTCTGTTTCCTACTGCTTCACAATCATCATAAGAAATCATAACTAAGGCAGGAGGTGAGGTATATGTTAACAGTGAAAAGGAGAACGGTGGGGAGTAAACACATCAGGATTTTGGACAGAAGGAAGCGGAAACTGAGAAATACAGTGTGTGTATTTATAATAATACTCGTTATTTACTCGTTTATTTATAATATTCGTGTGTATATATATATATATATATATATATATATAGAGAGAGAGAGAGAGAGAGAGAGAGAGAAAGATTTTGGACATTTCACCAATACTCTCCCCGATCACAGTTTCCAAACTCGATAACATTTCCAGTTAACAAGCACATTTGCATGAATACGAACTGTAACGTTTTCCATGCAGTGCGCAAAAAAAAAAAGTAAGTACTTGATGAAATGGTGTTTACCATTTGGCATGTGCAATATGGCTGGAATTTGAGGTACTGTGACATGACATAAAATTTGTTATACTTCAAATACTAATTAAATACTATATAGACAAATGGTGTGTGGTGCAGTGTTTACAATAACAACAACAACAACAACAACAACAATAAATAAGAAATAAATCAAGTGGCTTAATCCTAACCCCATCAGCAAAAGAAACTCCAGGTCAGTCCCAACAATGCCTCTTGAGAAACACGTTTTTTTTTCCTTTGTATTTCTCAGAAAGCATATCTCGCAACAAGCTCAGCTGCGCCCTTAAAAAAGACAATCCATTCTTGCTCCAGAGGACAACAACATCCCAAATCCCATGACATTCTGATGCCTGGTGCGCCACAGATTCCTGAGCCGCGGGTCGAGCTTCGCTTGTTGTGAAGAACAGAGGGTTTGTGCTGACAATGAACGGTCACAAAGACATTCCTAGCTCTCCTGAGGTTGACAGGCCACATCTGACAGGAAAACTGGCTTCCATATTGCATGCTCAATAAACATTTTTACAGCTGTCTCAATAAATCTGCTTGACATGCACATCGACAAGTCAGGATCGTTCCCATTCCCAAACGCTCATGCACACGGTTCATTCTTCGCTCTACACACTAAGCCAGCTCCAGCTCCGTGTCTCCTGTAATCACGCTGTGTCTTTCCAAAAAAATCAAAGGCATGCTCAGAACGACATAACAATATCAAAATTCCTTGGGTGACAGGAAGATCCACCATGCAACTTAAAGGATGTCTTTTTCACCTCAGTGTATGCTCTGTGTTAAAGGATTTGATTTCGACTTGAGTTCCATCTGTAAGAAGCCACATTGTGTAGAAATGATGCCATTGAGTGTGAATAGATTTAAGACAGCCAACTGCAGTTTAAACTCAGTGACTTTTAAAGAAAAGTTCAGTGATTCTTATACCTCAGGAAATAGTGATGTACATATTGAAGAAACTGGTTTTCAGAGAGAGAGAGAGAGTTTAAGCTTCAAGACGCACCATGAATATTACTAACTAGTGATTTTAAAGAGGAATAAAAGAACGCACGTTAGAGTATAAAATATGTTCAGACAAGAATTCTCAACCAAAGGGAGCTTTCTCACATTCCCAAACTTTTTCCTAGAGCATGCCAAACTGTGCTGAATGAAAAAAATCACTTGTCTCTGTGACACGCCATAAATTGACAAAATGTCCCTATTACCTATTAGGAATCCACGGCAAACCATTGTCAAAGAACTGTCAAGAACTGTTTAAGAACAGTCAGGATTTACCTACCAACTGTTACAAAATATCTACTACCTTTTGCTATGATCTCTCATCTGTTAACAGTGACATGGATACCATGACTACAGAAGCCAAGAACTTGTCGCACATGATTGTAAATTTCAAGCATTTTTTTTTAAAAACCTTGGATTTCTCCTGTCCATGCCATACTGAACTCTAATAAACTTCTACAAAAAGATCTACAGTCTCAAGATCGCGTCAGTCAGAAATAATATTCGGGAAAGCCAGAAACTTCTTAGCCTAAAACCTTTGCACAGGGGGTCAGTGATATGACATGACATGACATTCGTATAAAGCTCTATGGCATAGATATTATCAAGAGAGGTACTGTACTACCCTCTTATAGAACATAGGACACATAGTTTCATAGAACATGGTACCCTAGGGACATGGAGTAATTTAGCTTTTCAATCTTTTGAAGTTCTGATTGAAAGCTTCCAACTCCAACAACAACAAATACATGAAAAAAGCTTCTTCAAAGGACAAAGATGTTCGAACATGGTATTTAACAGCCAGATGTGGAAATGGAAAAGAACTGCTTACTTGTTGTACTACAAATATACTACATTCAGTACACGCTGATTTAGGGTAATATTTAGAAATCTTTTCTTGAACAGTCTTGTTAAAGGGACAATTTTGTCATCTATTTTTAAAAACACAAGAGGAAACCCAACAAGAACGGGGAGAACATGCAAACTCCACTCACACAGACCCGAAGGCGCAACTTGACCCCTCAACCCAGAAGGTGTTACCCATCGGTGGTAACCATTACATCACTGTGACGCCACCTTTAAGCGGAACTTCTGTTCAATGTATAGTTTACCCTGTTTTTTGGAGCATATTACCCAGGATGCACTTTCACGCAGGTATACATCACATTCCTCGCTGACTCTACATTATATGATGGATAACTCGGGGACATTGATGACCCCGAGCGGGTCAGGGTTCAGGGCTCGTCTGCGACCCTGACCATGAACTAAAAATGGGCCGATATCTGACCAGGGCTGCCCCGGGTTACTGCTGGAATCTCAAGGCCTCGACAAGCGGTAGAGTTTTTTTACAGGAATAACTGTGATGATGCTCACTGCGCTCAGGTATTTAGGAAGCTGTCGTCTCCAGCCCCCCGTCCCGGAGCCGCATAGTTCCAGCCGAATGAACAAACAAATCTGGCTGCGGCGTCCCATATGTCTTCCTCGGGATTAAAATAGTGCAGGTCCTACCCTGTTCCCTTTGAAGAAAGCTATTTCTCTAAGGTTCGGCAAAGGAAAGTGGGTGACCTCTGCCTTCGCTTCGAGCACACTAAGGCAGACGTCGCGAATTTGTACAAAAGATCCATGGCTGTCTTTGTATATGAACACCAACCCTGTAATTTTGTTTGTAACAGCAGCAGTAGCCTGTAGACAGCACTGTGCCACTGCAGTGCAGCTGCAGCAGAGAGGCTTTGCCTCGCAGCCTGTCGCACACACTAGCGCTTCCCTGGGGACGCTGCCACAAGCCACGCCACTCTCTCTCTCTCTCTCTCTCTCTCTGTCCTTACACACATGAATAAATAAATATGTCCTGAACCTTCACACACCCCGACCCCACCACTAATAGCAGACGCTAGCACTGATGGCCTCTTTGTGCAATCTGAAACACGTTTTGCCGTTAGCAGCAGACAGTGAAGCATCAAGCTCTTTACTTTCAGATTTTTTCAGGCCGAGCTCTCGGTATGTACAGCGGTTTCAATGGTTGAGTAGACTAGCACATACATACATACATACATACATACTATAAAAACAAGCTTATTTTAGTATTGTACCATCTTCAGCCATTCCAGTGACAAGCATTCCCAGTGTCGCAGTAAACGGGAAATTCAAAATTCAGTACACACTCGCACATTTCGCCAAATAAATAAATAAAAGCTAGAGTGGAGAAGGAAAAGGTACGCTTGGCACAAGGTAACCCTTGGCCACTGGAAAAGATAGTGTTGCACCATATTTTTTAAACCTACAGTAGAGTTCAGTGATAATACAGTAAACTAAAGAGAGAACCGTAAGGGAGACTCTGAGTCACTCATCCCCGCCGTTCGGCCCATAGACTGGTCGGTTCTCTTGTCAAAGAAAAACAAAATCAAGCTGAGATCAACCTACCATCAATCCCCCCCTCCAACCCTCCCGTCCCCCACACCACCACCCCCCCCTCTGCGGGAGAGTCCCTTCAGAGCCCTGGCTAACATGTCAGCCCTATTTCTGACTCCCTGGAGCGTTTGGAGAATGCATGTTAAAGGGGCGGCGTGG
>JAQMYG010000004.1:19194370-19218568 GCA_030014215.1 Clariallabes teugelsi
ATATATATATATATATATTCACCTTCAGCTTCAGACTTTTCAGTTCTTATTCAAAGCTCTAATATGTTTTCATTCCGACCTGACATTTGAAACTCTGAGCTGTCTTGGTCACGATGTACTTGCTTGTCACAAGGGAACTGGATTTAATTGCGCAACTAAAGAGCGACTATCATGTAAAGGATGTTGAAACTTTCAACAAGGCTATAATGAGGCCGAACAGATGATGTGAAAAACACTCAGGGGTAATCCACAGGCGATGAATACAAGGACTTTCTATACTGAAGTTGTTTTTCAGGCTTTGCACTTCTTAAACTTTTGCAAGTTTTAAATGACTGGATCCTACATTCGTTCCATGACACACTTATCTAGGATATTCAGAGCACTAACCTCAGTGTCGAATTACTATTTACAGTGTTTGTTAACCCTTCGTTTCCAGATGGACTTATGGGAATATTGTAAAAATGGAGACTTTATGTTGATACATGTAAGTTCACCAAACATCTACACCTCACCTACTTTACACTAATTGTTAGCTTTACTCTTAAAGTGATTATGGTCTTATGTAGCTTTTACATATTGTCATAATGTCATAATGTTAATAACAATGTAATGAATTAACTTTGTAAATGTACATTTCTATTAAATGACTTTAGCATATTTCTGACATCATTTACTTATTTACTTTTTGCTAAACTTACATATTTCACCTAAGTGGAAATACCCTTAATTAAATATATTGCTCCACAATTGCGGGAGCATCAGCGATTAGCCCGGTCGCCTAGCACCTCCAGGGTTGGGGTTTTAACTCTCATCTCCAGTCTATGTGTGTGGAGTTTGCTGATTTGCCCCCTTGCTAGGGTGGTGTCCTTTTTGTACTGTGTTAGAGTCTGACGGTGTGTTTTTGTGTGTGTGTGTGTGTGTGTGTGTGTGTGTGTGTGTGTGTGTGTGTGTGTGTGTGTGCGTGTACCCAGCAAGGGGTTGGCACCCTCCCAGGGTGTATCCTGCCTTGTGCTCTCAGTTCCCTGGGATAGCCTTTAGAACATCCCCCCCACCCACAAAAAAAGATAAGCGTTATAGAAAATTAATGAATGATCTATGATATCTATGATCCTGAAAGTGACCTGCTCCCTGTTGAGTCTGGTTTCTCTAAAAGTTTCTTCCTAGTGTCATCTCAGGGAGTTATTCCTTACCACCATCACCTCAGTATGCTCATCAGGGATATGTCTAATTTATTTATATAAATGTAGCGATGACTATCGCCAAAAGCACTATACAGATTCAAATTGGATTGAATTGAATTGGGTGGCATGGTGGCTTAGTAGTTAGCACTTTTCCCTTGCACCTCCATGCTCTGGGTTCGATTCCCACCTCAATGTCTGTGTGCATAAAGTTTGCATGTTGCCTGGTGGGTTTCCTCCCACAGTCCAAAGACATGCAGATTAGGTTAACCTGGTATTCCAAAATTGCCTGTAGTGTGTGTATAAGCGTGTGAGTTTGTGTGTGTGTGTGCCCTGTGATGGATTGGCATCCCAGGGTGTACCCGCCTCATGCTCTAAGTCTCCTGGGACAGGCTCTAAGCCCTCCCACACCCCTGAACACAGGATAAAACAATATAGATGAGTGAGTGAGTAAGTGATTTAACTGATTACTCTATTAACAAATCTAAACAGTGACCATATCAATACCTGCAGATTTTTTTTAAAGCCCACAATTTTTTATTTTAATTAGGACTATTGAGAAATTAAAGGAAATAAATGACAAGGGATAAATAATAAGCAGCAGATTATTGATCATTCTAGCATCACTTGCCTTAATAAATCTTCGATGCATATAAAGTCCTCAGTCTTAAAGTACATTTCCAATATCTTTGCTTCTCTAATTGAATAGTTGAGCTGATTAACAAACTATTTATTAGGCTGAAATGAGTAAAACAAACAGGTAAGATCTGAGTGAGAAATTTTCTGTTTTCATACCATTACATGCAAACCACTGATTTTCTATTGCTTGAATTTTAAAGCCTGATGATTTCCTCTCACACTTACTTGTCTTTGAGGTTTAGAAATAAAAATGATATATTTTTTTGTTATCCCTGCTGCTCTTACACCTGAAAACAAGCTCTTAGAGATGCGTAACAAATAAGATGTGCCGCACACGGGGACTGAAGGAGGATGACAAGGAGGACTGAGAAACCCTGGCCTTAAGGATGCTGGCTGGAGGGGAACCTACCGAGCCGTAGAGTCTTCCCCTGCTGTTCATGGCGACGAACCGCTCGCTCTTGACGCCGTAGAGACTCACCACGCCGCGCTCGACCGCCGAAATTTCGATCAGACCTGAGCAGAAAGCAGAAGCAGCGCGTTAGAATTCAGATCAGTCCTGCAGCACCGGCTCGCGCAGGGACACGCGTGGTGCCTTTGTCTCACACACAACAGAAAGCGCCTTCAGGTTAATGTCTTACAGAAGTGCACTCGGGACAGGAGACAGCGGACGACTCGGACTTCGGAAGGAGAGGCGGTGTAATCTGAGTGTTAAAATAAGTTGCCGGCTATCTATATCCGTGCAAGCATTCGTGACATGTGGATACTTTACAATGTTTTATTTATTTAGTTGATAAACGCACGAAACATATATATATATATATATATATATATATATATATATATATATATATATAGGCCATATATATAGTTGTTTTAGGGGCAACTATAGTGCGCACACGCACAGCTTTATCACTAGATGTACGGATGGGACGAATGCATGCATATATTTTATATACTTTCCAGCCATCCATGCATGCATACGTTTAGTGATGAAGCTGCGCGTCCGGGACGTGAGTGTGTGTGCGCGCGCAATAGGAGCGCGTCTATGTGTGTGTGTGTGTGTGTGTGTGTGTGTTGCGTGTGTTGCACGCAAACTCACTGTACTGATTCTCGTCGTGCACGCCGCTGATCCGGCCATCTGGGAGAACCTGCAGGTGAAACCCGATGCCCACGTTGCAGTAGAGCCGCCGCACGCGCTTGATGCCCAGCAAATAGTCGTTCTCCCAGCTCGTGTCCGCCCTCTCGCCCGAGATGGCCAGGACGGAGCGCGACAGCAGGCTCTCCCAGCGGCGCTCGGGCCAGGTCCCGTTGGCGGCGCTGACGCCGGGCGGCCCGATCCCGGCCAGCAAGCCCAGGAAGAGCGCGGCGGCGGCGAGCGGCCAGCGCGCGCTGGCCTCGCGGACCATACTGCCGAGCGACCTTCGCGCGGTGGCCATCCGGTTTACCTCGGGGGCACGTGGTGCGCAGCGCACGGCGCTAAAAATACCGCTCCTCCTGTTTTCCTGCCTCCGGCATGGCTGCACGAGCTTATTTTAGCGACACGGAGCAGAGTTTCAGGAGCGAGGCGCGATCCGGGAGTCAGTGGGGGACGGAGCGAGAGCGCGCTGCGAGGTGCGGTGCCTGTGCTGGTGCTGATAGTAGTGATTAGCATGTTTCGCCTCTTTGCTTTTAGGGGCAACGCCGGACCGCTCAGTGCGTGCGTGTGTGTGTGTGCGTGCGTGCGCGTGTGTGTGTGTGGCCCCACGCTCACCGAACACCTATCACACCTTGCCAGGCCCTCCTGACGTGCGACATCACTCTGTCTTCACGCACCGTCCCGCGCGATCAGGAGGAGGAGCACATGAGGAAGTTGTGATGAGCGTCCAAGCAGGAGCTCTGGATGGGACTACAAGAGTCCCAATTTGGGACGCTGGTCATATGACTGACCAGGCCGCTTCCTTATTTAGAAGGAAGGTGTAAAAACAGGTCACTTGTCACCGGAGAGCAATGGCACTCAAAGTAGCGTCTGTTGCCTTTTTGGAGGAAGTTTATAAAGCTCCTGAAAGCTTAATGGTATGATACCCATGCGCGAAATCTCTTTCGGAGATAAAAAACCCACGACTGCCGAGCGCAGGGCTTTAGATGATACGGATGCGCGGCGTGACAAGGTGATGCTGCGCAATGCTGTACCAAAAGCGCGGTATGCTGTGACGTCAGCGCAATCTGTCTCCTGCACCGGCCAAATGACGTCACTTACTTAAGACCCAGCATGATCCGGAATTTGACGTCTATATTCAGTCATGTCAACTTTTAAAAATGTTATAAATAAAATAGAGCCTTAAAATAGAGACGTCCTCTTCAGCATTCTAAGTAACGTTTGAGAAAAAAAAAACTTTAAGTAGCCCTTAGAACTCCATCCAGGAACCTCTGTAGTCCAACTAGGGACCGTGGAGGCCAATGGTGATGACCAGATTAACAGTGTATTTACTCCAATTTTTACGACCGTGGTAGGAACTCCATTGGAACTCCAATTGGGGAACGCCAATTAGCCTAATCTGTAATATAGGGCTCAGGATTGTGCACTATAAAGTGATTTTTTTTCCAGCACAAAATAGGCAATATGATGAACTCAATTTAATTTAATTTCAAACAATTAAACAAACATGACTGAGCAAAAAATAAAATAAAAAATGGGTCACATAGCAAAGAAGTAGAACAGTTACACCTGATCACATGTCTTAATGGATGTTTTTGGTTGTTTCTCTGACCATAAAATTAGTAATAATGTGCACATTTTAAAAGGTTCTACATATTTGCTATGTCATTCCCATCTTTTGGTGGTGGTAAAATGTATATGTTATAAAAATAATGATAACTTTAGTTTTACCCGACATATCTGAAAACCCCATGCGCACAGTTTGATGTCTGAACTCTCCCCATTGCTTCCATATAACCACATATATATTTTTTAATCATCATTGACCTGTGCTGAGTTGCTTGGGTTTTAAGATTATTGTTAAGGCTAAATGGTTACAGTATAGATGACCCTTACACAGTATTACTTTTTTCCCACAATTATGAAGAGGAATTGAATGCCATACAATTTCTGTGAATAATTAAATCTATCTATCTATCTATCTATCTATTACAGCAACAGTGTATACAGTACTGTATATAGCATAGCAATACATTTACGCATATACTTTAAGAGTTAGCATGAATCCACTTGATCACCCACTTGAAGAGGAATTGCACTACATGTCACTACACTGGCAAATTTGCACCATCATATGCTGCATCATCACCTGTCTTAAACATGATGCCTGAGCCCAGAGGGAAATAATGACATCCCAACAGACAGACTAAGCCTGAGATTGATTGTTGTGTCAGACAGCAGACGAAGGGGCAGTATGATTCTGCTGAGTGACTGCTGAGAGGACTGCTTTGCACCTCAACATATTTAACATTTCTCTATCGTGGTCTAGCCTTTGGTCAACATGGTTCTAGATGGGCTAGAAACAAATCAAAGAAAAAAAAAAAAACAGTATAAAATGTTAGTAAGGTGTTGGGGTGTGCTGTAGCATTGATTGCACTAGTCTGCATGGGAGGAATTAAAAAGATTTTTTTATTGAAAGAGGTTTCCTTTTGTTTGTTTGTAGTGACAGTGGGTGGTTCAAATCACATCTGTCTAACACATCATATCAAAAAAAAAAGTTTTGATCACCATGCCATGTTATTGGCATCATTTCTATAATCCTCAAACCATACATTGAGCGGGTATGGCTTGTGGATGGGAGCAGAGTCATTGTAGAAAAGTCCACACCCATCAGGATCAAAATACCTCATTATACATAATCAGTCACAATAACTTTTTGTTGAGTTGTTCTCGCGACTTGCCTGTTCATAGGTTTTAACATACTTTCAGTTTTGTTTTGTAATTTAATTTTCTGGAATGATACTTTTCGAGAACATTTAATACTGGTGTTGACCGGTATATTTCAAGGACTTACACTTGTTGAAAAAAGGTTAAATTTATCCTATCCATGGTGAAAAATAATGAAAAGCCTACAAAAAAAAGTATGTTGCTTTCGTTTGTGGCTGAGCTAATAATATAAAATGTACAATACCAGTGCACTTGGAAGAAAACAACATGTCCATTCTTAGACAAAGGGGGTCAAGTGCATTGTTAGAACTAGGTCAGGCAGCAAATATCAGGAATAGAGAGATGACTGAGGAGCCAGCCCTATACGAGATAGTGTAGAAGATAGTTGCTGCAAGACTGTGAAGTCCAGCAATGAGGTGGAAGTTACCAGAGAGAGAGAGAGAGCGAGAGAGAGAGATACTGAATTCACTGACATGTGCATTATATCCTCCTGAATGATATTGCATGACCCACCATGTTATAGACCAGTTTTCAATAAGACCAATCACAGGGTGTACACTTAAGCACTTCCCAGAAAAAAAAAAAAAGATATGAGAGTCATGGCTGTCAAACATAACTTGAAATCTGAGGACCGCAGGAAAGAACGTCATGAATGTTACTTCTGTCTTTGGTCAGCTGTTTCTCTCTCTCTCTCTCTTCCCTCGCTCTCTTTCTCACCCCCTCCTTCATATATAATCCCAAATTGTTAAGAATGACTTCGCCATACCAATAGGATTTTGTGCACCCAAGGAGTGCACCGGTGTGAGTAACAGGATCTACTGCATTTCAATCCCTTTAAATTATTTTTTATGAACATAGGGATATACAGTATACATTCAACAGCTGAGAAGGGCCTATACCAGCAGGCAGGGAATTACTCAAGCATGACATAATGCCCATCTAAGTCTATTAAACATTTAATACTCTGCAGGAGGGCAGCTGTATTTTCACGTCTGGTGGTTTTTACTGCTTCCTAATTTTATAGAAACCTCTGTGCACATATATAAATAAAGACATGAATCATGAAGGGGTAATAAATTTTTAAAAACAAGGTCAATGTTATCCATAATTCAGGACTGAAGGTATCGTACTATTGTGAGTATTACAGAATTCTAACATATACCAGAATAATATAATCTCGCTGAACCCATGTACACCTGTGTAATCATGCAAATACCCACTCAGCCAATCATATGGCAGCAGAGCAATGCATAAAGTCATGCCAAGAGCTTCAGTTAATATTCACATCAATCAACAAAATGGAGGAAATGTGAACTCAGGCAACTTTAAATGTGGTTTTAGTATTTTAGAAACTGCTGATGTCCTTGGGGGCTTCAGGCACAGAAGTTTAAACAGACTGGTGGAAAAAAACAAAACTGAGAGCAGCAGCAGTTCTGCAGCTTGTCAATAAGAGAACTGAGGGAAGAAAGGTCAGCCTGGTTCAATTTTTTAGTTGTCTAGTTTTGGTGTGCCTGTCCTTACTGAAATATTCAATCCAACATGGAAATCACCAGCAACCATGACTTAGTTATGCCACTGTCACATTCTTATGTTTGATGCACATCACTATGTTAAGCTCTCGACATGCTGCAACAGGATAACTGCATGAATCAGTAAGTTTACGGGTATTCCCAATAAAGTGGCCAGTTAGTGCACATCCACATATTGAACATTTTTAATAACAACTAAAAGAATTACAATGCCTATGTACATAAACAGCTGACTCAGTGCTGATGTGCTCTTTATAATTAAATAGGATGCAGTGAGTTTTCTAGAAGCATGACCCGAGCATGTGTGCTCAAGGAGTCTTAATGTTCCAGAGTGTGTGTGAGCTGACAGATTCAGAGGCAGAATCATGGTTTGTGAGCACACTGCATCTGCCCCCCTGCAGAGAGAAAGAGAACTCTAAGTACTAAAGCACGTACTGGGGATGACTCAGGCATAAATGCTGCTGGCTTACAGATCTAGAGGTCATCACTTTCTTTGCTGCCTGAGATAAATGTGTGTGTGTGTGTGTGTGTGTGTGTGTGGTACTTTTTTATTTGCTTCACAATGCATGAACAATTTATTATACAAAAAGGACAGAATCATTCCCGATTTATATTTCCCTAAAGAGGTGGAGGTGATATTCCTATTAATACATAATTATTTTTGTAATAAAAATAATAAAATTTTTGGATGGCCAAAAGTATTGAGACAAAAGTGAAATTCAATGTTTTACAAACATTTACAGTACATTTTTAAAAATAATAACAATCGAGATAATAAAATAATTAATTTTATTTAATAAAATGCTATACAACAATCAGTCATTAGTATGTGTTTATTCTTCAAAACCTGCTGGATCCGGCTGGGCATAGAATCAAAAAGACGTCTGCAGTGCTCTGGTGTCACTCGTTCAATCAATGCCTGCTAGATTGCTTCCCGAAGATCATGTACTGAAAACGGTTTCCTGACTGCTACTGTATTCTTCACCTCTGTCGAATAGTTTTCTATTGGATTTTGGTCTGGAGATGACACAGGCCAAAGCTCCAAACGCTGAGTACCATTATCACATAGCCAGTTTAAAAAAAATATATATAGTTTTTCAGTTAATCAGCACACCTCTTTAGCCAGATAAGCTAGAACTAATTAGAGAAATTATCTGTGCAGTGAAAACTATAATACAGTACATGGGCATATGTCGTATTAATACTTTTGCCCATCATTATAGACTACATGCTTGTATTTTTTTGGAGTACACATTAAGTGCTTGCTTTGAATGTTTTCAGAGGTATCTTTGTTCAACTATACTTTTGCATCCGTTACAGGAGGCCAGGGTTAACAGGTTTCAATCAAATTTCCAGTAAAACTTTGACCACCGTAGTGCCTAAACACCTTTGCCTTTCCCATTCTTTGCAATATACAGTATACTTCTTAATAATATGTAATGCTGCCAATACAGCCCTGACCTGTCACCAAGACATCACTAGCAGATCCTGTATGTCCTTCAAGTTGTGAGGTGGGGTCTTGGACTTTGTTTGTCCTGCACATCTCACAAATGATCAGTCAGATTGAGTTCTGGAGAATTCGTATGCCAAGTCAACTCCTAGAACTTTTTGTCATGGTTTGCTCCTCAAACCATTCCTGAACCATGTTTGCAGTGTGGCAGGTGCATGATACTGCTCAAAGAAGTCACTGCCATTATTGAATTCCTTTACCATGGAGGAGTGTATTGGGTCTGTAACAATGTTTATGTAAATGGTAAGTGTCTAAATAACATCCACATTCAGGACCCAAGGTTTCCCAGCAGAACATTGCACAGAGCATCTTACTTTTTCTGTTGGTTTGGCTTCTTTCCATAGTGTATCCTGCATGATGTAAAAGAAAATGTGGTTCATCAGAACAGGCCAACTTTTTCCATTGCTCCATGGACCAGTTCTGATGATCATGTGCCCATTGTAGGAACTTTCAGCATTGGACATGGGTCAGCATGGGCACTCCAACAAGCCTGGAGCTATGCAAACCCATACACAACAGACTGTGATGCGCTCTGTGTTCCAAAACCTTTCTACAAGGGAGTATCAAAAAGTTTCGAGATTTGTGCTTCACAGATCCAGTTGCTTTCACCGTATGTTCTCCCTCCATCTCTTTCAAGGAACCTCTGCAGTCCAACTACGGACTGTGAAGGCCAATGGTTACCATTGTATTTATTCCCGTTTGTACAACTGCGGTCAACAATGGGCAATTTGGAAACATCAATTAGCCTAATCGGAATGTTTTTGGACTGTAGAAGGAAACCAGAGAACCCAGAGGGAACCTACCAAGCAAGGGAAGAACATGCTAACTCCATGCACACAGACCCAACATGGGAATCGAACCCCAGACCTGGAGATACAAGGCGACAGTGCTAGCCACTAAACCACCGAGTTGCCATGTTCTCCCTCAGGTGTCTTCAAACCCTGCAGTATAATTCGCTATTAACGGTCTGGCCCCTCGGGATGATTTCTCGATGCACAATGCCACAAATTTCGAAAAAGAAGATGAGCATGTGCTTAGTCGAGTTGTCAGGTAAAAGTAAACTGGTTTGGGGTTGTGTTCCATGGAAACCACAGAATGACGGGTAACTTAGTGGTGACAGTAAAAAAGAAAGTTGTCCTTTAGGTGGAGTGCACTGACTTGGAGTGTATTACTGTGTTTCGTGATGGAACCTCTTCCAATGGAACCTCATCCATGGCTTGCACTCATAGGGGATGTTGCAGCAGTAGTCGCACCAGCTTGAGTTTCTCAGTAAAGTCACAGTTAATGAAGATGCCAGATGTACCAGAGTCAATCAACACTGTAACACAACACAGTAACACAACACTGTAACCGTTTGCTCTGATGTGGTCCGTGCTGAGTTGGGCATTGGCTTAGCAGTACACTGGGTGACATGATGCTTGGGACTGCAGCAATAAAAGCAGAACTGCTTGCATTTTCAGCGCTGTTGCCCCCTTCCATTAGGCTTAACTTGCCACAGCTCCAATGGCTCAGAACGAGGCGCTTCTAGAATTGGCAGCGGGGGGGATTGGGGGGGGTGGTGGATGGGGGTTGGGGATTGGGTCATGGCTCCCATGAGTTTCCGACTCTTGAGTAGTCTGTCAAGGCGGATCAACATGTCGATCAGGATGTCAAGGGAGACCTGGAAATCTCGGCACACCAGTACAGTGACAGATTTGCAATGAGACCTTTTGCCATTTCACTGCCAGCTGCCAGGGTGTGGAAGCTCAGCACATACTTCCACACCCTGGCACTCTGGTACCCTTGTCTCAGTGTGAGCAAGCACACTCTCACAGGAGAGTGGCCGAGCTCTCGCTGGAACAGATGGAGGAAGCACTCGGAGAAGGTCACATTCTCGCCTCCCTGTAACTGTACCGCTGCAGAGCATGTGAGAGCCTTGTCAACGAGGAGGTTAACGTGCTGAGCGGAAAAAAAGTTTAGAGAACTAAAGCAAGCACAAACCATGAATCAATCTCATACTGCATGTTGACTGAACAATCTTGAAAAAGGTACTGTTCCTCTTTTCAGACTCAATCACTCACTCATTCACTCACTCATCATCTATATTGCTTTATCCTGTATACAGCATTGCAGAGGGTCGGAAGTCTATCCCAGGAAACATAGGGCACAAGGCAGGGTACACCATGGACAGATTGCCTATCCATCCAGCACACACACTCACACACTACAGCAAATTTGGGACAGAAACCGGAGTACCTGACGGAAACCCACCAATCACTGCAAACTGTACAAACACAGACCCTTTATTTTTAGATAATTTATTTATTTATTCCTCAAATCAGGTATAATTAAGTGATATGAACAATGTAATGTACAAAGCTTATTCTTTATCAAATGTTAATAAAATTGTATGCACATTGATTAGTTCTATTCGCAACAAATATCACAAAATATACATAATATAATATATATTTACATTCTTTTTTTTCCACTGAAGTAGGTCTTTCATCATCTCATTAGGTTACAATACACCAAAGAGACATAATCACATATACAAGCACCAGTCTTGAGGAAAGTGCATAAGTGCAGTAGTAATTTTATAAGCTTTAAATCTTCAAGTCACGCACTACTTTTGGATTTGCATCTCATTGCAAAAGAGCTGAAGTCAATAATACTAGCGAGAAAAGTTGGCACAGAAAAGTGCAACTTAATTTAACTAAATTCTGTGGTAAGTACAAAGGTGGGGTGAAGGAGCTCAGAGAAATGAGATTTTAGTTCAGGTTTCTGTTAGCCGATTTATTATCCTAATTTTCTGAATGAAAACCTCAGAAGATCAGCAGTTATAGAAACACACAAACCAGCCTGTCTGGCACCAACAACTACACCACGGGCAAAATCACTGAGGTCACATATTTCCTGAGGGTTGATTTAAACATTACCTGAAGGTGCTTGCCCATATCTTGATGGCAAGCCTTTATGATTGCACCGCTGCCACACCAGCTGATTAGGTAATTGTATGAATGATTATGTGTTCAAAGTTGTTTAGTTTGGAGAGTACCATTAACCGAGGAACAGATATGGCTGGAGGTGTCGCGCACCCCAGTTCTTCTGTCTCGCCGACTGGAACCCTATACCAGGCCACTAAGCTCAGCGCAGGAATGTAAGACATTCTATCAGACATTCATGGGCCACTTTGCACGTTCTCACCCCCTTCAGGCGTCAAGTGTGCCGGCGGCTATCTCAAAGCGAGTGTGAAAGCATGAGCACTTTTCCCCACTGGCTGATTTGAGTTCCAGTAGGACACACAAGCTAGGAATGGGTGGGTTAGTGGGGGGCAGAAAGCCAGGAATGTCGAGCAAGGTGATTTTGCAGATGAAAGGAGAGTGTGTGTACACACACACACACACACACACACATTTATCTTACTATCATTGTGAGGACTAATTAATGCTACGCCTCCTCCTAAATCTAAAACTTAACTGGAATTATGTAGGGAACTGTAATGTTTTGATCATTGGACGAAGCCAAATGTTTCAACAAGGTCAAAACGTAAAAACTGCCAGATATCCTGAGAGAGAAAGAGAGAGAGTGATCACAATGAGTCAATAATTCTGTCCCTCTGCCAGGAAGTACTGTTGTGCCAAAGGATGTCATCATCATTATGTGAACAGTTGCATCATCAATATGTGGAGACACTAACCACAAATTAATCACTTTAGTGACTTTAGACGTACAGTAAGCCTCTTCCAAAGAAACAGGGAGCAATTCTCCTATTCTTTCTGACCGGTTAATGAGCTTATTGAGTGATCCTTTTCCTTTGACCTCAAGCAATGACGTCTAATCTCTGCGGTCTAATCTCAGTAATCTGATGAGGCGTAATAGGCACAACAGTAGATGATAAGATATTCTCGCTCACCACAAGAGGTCAAAGCACAAAACTATTTAGGAAGCAAAAGTTTCCTTTTGAGAACAAAGTATGAAAGGATTCTCTTTTTTTGAAAGCATCGCCCTCTGGTGGAAGAGGTGTGCATTATTTCCACTCAATAATTCACTGCATTGCAGCATTACAACACATTTTGTCTAAGCTTCTGCTTGAAGACTATCTGCTCAGAATATATAAACAGCCAAAGAGAAAATTAAACTCTACAGGCACAACAAGGGATATAGTTCACTAGATAGATAGATAGATAGATAGATAGTTAGATAGATAGATTTAATTATTCACAGAAATTGTATGGCATTCAATTCCTCTTCATAATTGTGAAAAAAAAGTAATATTGGATTCACTAAACAGAAAGGTGGATGCTGGTGCATGCGGACTGAATTTTATTTATGTGACAAACTTCAGCCTCTACATTAAAGTCTGAAGATATGTCTGTATATCCCCCACATATAATGTCATTCAGTATAAGAGATTAGACTACATCAGAATGCATAAATTTAGATTTTTCATAATGGTCTTGCCCCCTCCTCATGATTATATATCTAAAGAAGTATAAAGCTTTTTGAGAAAAAGGCAAAGTATATATGTCTCGAATAAGACAATGTTCTTCTATTTTCTATTTCTATTTAAACATTATGTTCTAATGTTTGAGTGTTTTTAAGTTTTTAAATGCCGAATATTATTTCCGATTTCTTGATATTTGTGGTTGTTTCAAGCATTTTAGCACAACGATTTTTTTTGTTCAGCATTTATTTCTAAAAGGAAATAAAATAATCAAAACACAACAATCAGTTTTAATCTTGACATGAGCATATCTTAAAAAAAAAAAAAAAAAAAAAAGCAAATATACTGTAAATAAATAGGCATAATAATTTTATACTTGTTATATAATAACCTCATAATGGAAAGTATTTAAAAAACTCCCACTAGCTACGATATACTCTGTGCGATATCTAGAAAACAAAGAGATTATAATATAAATGAATGCATGGAACCCATAACTAAGCAGCACTGGATCAACCAGACCTCTCCTTTTTCTTTAATGGAACCAGTGCTTTTACTGGTTGTCATGGCACGGTTTAGAAGACACGATGTTCCCTAAGTTCCGCAAACAGGGGCAAAAGTGCTTAACTGGTGGTTAGGAATATGGTCTTAAAACAAGCTCTTGCTCAAATTTCATTCCCTGCCCCCCTGTAGCAATTAGCACATCAGCTTCCCAGACCACAAAGCTTCGAAAGTGTGCACTTATGTCAAGAAATTCAGGTGGGGAAAAATAAACTCCGGAAAAAACACAATGCCCATGAATGCTCACTGCGCTACCCACTCAGGCCCCATGAGCGGCACTGGCAGCAGCTATTGTGGTCAAAATGTAGTCTAGAGCTGCCTTGAGCTTGGAGGAAACCTGACCCCAGTGGCCTTTTCTGAGTCAGAAGATCACCGGGCTAGGACACAGCCTTCGCGACCGGATATCCGAAGAGCCCTTGTGCAGACTACTGGGGTTGTCCTTATATAGAAGACAAGGGAAGTGCAATCAGTAACCCACTAATTAAAGGCAGAGGTGCTGGCTGACTGACCCTCATTAGGAAGGGAGAGTAGTGCTGGAAATATACTTTTTCTACCACAAGGCATGTCAAATCAGTCCGGATGTTATCTCACATCCTTTCTTGTATACGTGCCGTCAAGTCAAACGGGGATGTAGAAATTTCCTTTAGTTATTAAATACTGAGTCCATTGTTCACTCAGTCATTTTTAATTTTTATATTCTCAATTAGATAAACACAGTGTGTTCTTCATTGTGTGTTGCATCAATTTCCCAAGAGCATTGTCTATGAAATAGCCTATATTAAGTGGCTATAGCTTCTTCACACTTGTATGACTTGTTTATAGACAGTGTGTGATTAATGCTTCTCCTTAGAAGACAGTATTGACTCCTTTCAGGCTCTAGAGACCTCCAATGCATTCAGCAGAGTCATCACATTACACCACAGTGAATTAAGTGTCCACTTCTTGCGTCCACACAAACCACCACACACCACACACACATATTTAAAGGCTTAGCTTGATATGTAATTGGGTTATTGTATTAAAAAAGTTATCTTCATGGGTCACTTCATTAGTTGCACCTTGCTAGTGCCTTGTGCTTTCAGGACTGACATAGTTCTTCATGCCATCAATTCAACAAGATGCTAGAAACATTCCTTGGAGATTTTGGTCCATATTCACACGACGGCCTCACACAGTTCCTGGGGATTTGTTGGCTGCACATCCATGATGCGAATCTCCCGTTCCACCACATCCCAAAAGTGCTTTATTGGCTTGAGATCTGGTGACCGTGGAGGCAATTTAAGTACAGTGAAGCAACAATACTCAGGTAGGGTGTGGTATTTAAATGACGCTCAATTCATACTAAGTGGCCCGAAGTGTGCCAAGAAAATATCCCCACACCCATTACACCACCACCGGACTGAACTGTTGCCACAAGGCAGGATTTATTCAGGCTTTCATGTCGTTTACACCAAATTCTGATCCAACCGATGACTTATCCGATGAATGTCACAGGAGAAACTGAGACTCATCAGACCAGGCTACGTTTTTCCAATCTTCTATTGTCCAATTTTGGTGAGCCCATGTGAATTGTACATGTGGGTGGCACCCAGTGTTGGTCTTCTGCTTCAGCGTTTGACCTGTTGTGTGTTCAGAGATGCTCTTCAGCAAACCTCGGTTGTGTCGAGATGTTATTTGAGTTACTCCGCTCTACCCATTCTGGCCATTCTACTCTGACATCTGGCATAAACAAGGCATTTTCACCCACAGAACTGCTGCCTGCTGGATATTTTCACTTTTCAGACCCTTCAACACCCATTGAACCTTCAAAGTCACCGTTCTTTCCCATTCTGATGCTCGGTTTGAACTTCAGCATATCGTCTTGACCATGTCTACATGCCTAAATGCATTGAGTTGCTGCCACGTGATCGACTGATTAAATATTTGTATGAACAAATTGTATCGTGTTTAGAAAGCATATAAGAGAAGAGATTAAGACTTTAGGAAACAGATCGATGTCTTTGTGAGTTTAAATCAATACAGTATGTGAACAAGTGCACATCATGTGAGAGTGTCCACCATGTACTGTAAGTCATCCTCATACTATGAGGCAATGTGCATGACTGTAGATAGTCTGTTATGAAAATGCTGCCATTTTGGCTTCTGTTTATTCCACTGAGTAATATCTCATGGGAAGAAATAGCAAACTATCATGTCATGATCACCATTTCTTGGCTCTTATGACCGCTGCTTTATTTAAGTAAAATAAAAACCAGGCCAGTGAGACATGTGCTTTTTTTGTTAAATAACATGTTTGAAAGCAGCCATGTATTGTACACATCCTGAAACATTCTGCTCACATGACTTTGTTTGGGTGCTTAGACTTGTGCTCTTCTGTGCACTCATTTATTTACCAAAAGCTGGCCTGTCACCAGCGATTCTTCCTCTCCAAAGGATCAAAAATAATGCTTCAGAGCCATACTATATAATTATAGATGCACACATGTACATACAAGTGACAACGTGGGCATCCCAATCATGAACTCAAACATGGCATAGACCTTTACCTGAGAGTAACCTTCGTCCTACTAGCCGTGTCCAGTGATTGGAAAAAAAAAACAACAACAAAAAACCCCCCAACTGTCCCAAGTTTTCTAGACAGCACATGTTAATAAGTGTGATGTATGTGACCATGGATTTGGCTTGCACCCGATATTTTTGGCATAGTAGGAGGTTTCCGTGGGAGGCCAAGAATGCGAGGCCGCAGACTCTCTGGACGGGAGTATTATGGAGCGATCCAGGTTGTCTCTGCATGACAAATGAGACCAGACCACCGCCTACTCACCGACGGGCAAATGACAGGCTTCCGAAGATCACGCTTCCAACAAGGAACGGAAAATGAAGGGGAGAGGCCGGGATTGCTTGTGGCCAGAGCGTGGGCGACTGCGATGAGGACGTGTCCTTTCTCTTTTGGTCCTTGTGTCAAGGGATGCTGCTTGTTTAAACTGTCCTGGTCCTGTTGTACAGTGCCATCTTCTGGACAACTATTCACAGTTTATTGTGCATCATTTTGATATACAGTGCCCGGCCAACAAAAAGTCACCATTTCAAAAGGGGCAAGTTATTGGGCAGCATCAAGCAAAGATAACAACTAAGGAGATTTTAAATTACTGGAACTACAGAAAGTTAAGAAACCTTCAACACATTATCAAACTTGAAGGGGATTAGTGTTGAACAAAGGCTTGAATTTGCTAGGGAGCATGAAGAAATGAAAAATGGTCATGTGGTCTGATGAGTTGAGACTGACCTGACAGAGTGATGTGTGCGTCAGGGTAAGAAGGGAAGCGCATGAAGCGATGTGCCCATAATGCATAGTGGCCACTGTACAAGCCTCTGGAGGCAGAGTGGTTGCTTCAGTTGCTCAGGTGACGACCTGAATGTACTGACTGACCAGTACAACATCAATTACATCTATGGAGTTTTTCTTCCCCGATGGCACTGATGGTATATTCAAGAACTCAAATCGTAAAAGAGTGGTTCTGGGAGCATGAGGAATCATTTTCACACATGAACTGGACACTACACCTGTGCGCTGTAATCAAATGTGACTGAATGAAATCTGAGAGTGTGAGATTTTTTTGTTTTGCCCAGACTGTGTATAGTAATATAGATTGTGTACAACACTTTCTACACAGCAGTTGTAGGATGCACTTTGTCCACCTTATTATTTTTTTTAATTTCCACGGTAAGTGTTTCATATATACTAGATCCTGACATGTTTCAGTTTTTCAAAATGTGAGCTCAGACATAAACAGTTCATCACTTTTTATTCTGAATGGCATATGATAATTTAACAAGTCATGTTTTTCCAAAAAAGAAAAAACTATGCATTGCATATAAAGTGCATCCAGTCAGTTTAAGAGCAAAATCAAAGTGTGTATGGGATTAGACATTCTTATTGCCCTCAACAGTACAGTTCATAACATTACAAATAAATAGTATTTAGCAGAATACTGTTTTTTTTTCACTCTACAGTGTAAATATAAAACCGTTTGTCTGAAATCTTAGGACCATAAATATGAAAATGCCATACTGTATGACACTGAAAACACACTCTGAAGACGTTTTTCTCTCCTTTTAACGGGGTAGTTAGTGAGTAGAAAGTCCGTCCTTCGAACTCGAGCCTTTGAGGCTGGCGAGGTGATCCTTCCTGTTGATAAAGATGCAGTGGAGCGCAACAGGTCTTGGGATGTTCTCTTCCACTTGAAGTGTGATCACAAACCTGCAGATGCCCGTGTTGGGGCAGGCTGAGTACACCTGGCTCATCTTCAGCCCCTCGGGTAAGCTGCAGTTCAGGCCGTCCACCAGGTGACGCACTGCCACGCGGATGAAGGCACCGTGGCTCACCACTAATGCGTGGGTGCGCAAGTTCTCAACCCCGTCATTGGCGAGGCCTGCAATTGTTGGCAGTGGCAGCTCTGGGAACTCTGGGCTAGAACTGGGACATGCGCTGGAGCAGTGGTCGGTTAGCATGCGCTGGAACATGGATTTTAGAAATTTGCGAAAACGTGTCTTTACCTGTAAACAAAAACACATACAAAAAAAAAAGGTACTACTTATCATGCATGGCTGTGGCATGAAGATTCGAAACTGTGATATCTGGCTGAGGGGTTGAAAGGGATGGTAGAACGCTCTTCTCTGTTAATAAGAAAGACACTAGGCTTTTACAGGCATCTATGAGATTGTTTGGTTTGCCCATATGTTTATTAAGCTGCCCTGTGATGTTGATGCCATTTGTGCATTCGTCTTGGAGAAAGAACATGCTTGCCTCCAGCTTTCCTGGTTACGAGCTGTAGTGTAGTCAGGGAAACTTTCTACTAATCCTGGTACATCTGATTCCAACTAGTTAATGAATTAGCAAACTAGGTTAACCTGGGTTAATTAGAGGAGAGGAGAACTCCTACAATGTGTAAGAGTGGTAATAAAAGTTTTTTATTTTCTCTTATTTTTAGTCCAGTCTCTGTACCTGCCCAGTATCTGATGAATGTTCTTTTTGTTTGTTAAGCCACAAAGTGATCTATGAATCATTTAAGCATAGAACACATCTAACATAAGGCATGAACCAGTGAGAAACAGGTGCAGATGATAACAGATGATCAGGCCGGTGATTAGTATACTGGTGATGCTGAATACTGAGTGGTTGGAACAGACGAGAGGGGAAATGAGGTTGCTGCTGAGGTTAGGTTAGCTAAGGTTATATACACAACCGAGTTTCAAATTGTATTTCTATGCACTTTGCAGCCTGTGTCAGTAAAACATTTGTTACTAATTTCTTTATTTTACATCATTTAATTTTATATGCCCAGTTCTGCCCAACTCTGCTGTTCTATGTTTTCTGTTTTTTTTTTCTCAGTAAAACGGAGTGTTTGGAAAAGAAGTGTAAAAGAAGGAAAGTCATGCTGCCAGAATGCAGGATCGGAGTTTGAACACATTTTGGAGGCAACTGAAAGCAGTACAAGAGATATTTAATATGTTATGATTTTAATATGTGATAAATGTGATGGCACTGGAAAACAAAACAAGATGTCATTAGAGATTCCCGATCGTATTCCAAACTAGAATCTGTATTCGTGCACTATAGACAAAAGTTTACCTCGTCGAGAGTTTCTCCACCTGGTGGTGTGAAGTCCCTGCAGGCTTGGCCCGCTGCATTCGCCATGTTCTTCATGTCTTCTTTGGGACGGCCCTCAGCCACGCCGAATCCCTGCACAACATATAATCAGATCCAAACCAAGCGCTTCAGACAGACAGCAACGGCTTGTGCTGCGGTGCAGGGCAGGAAAATCCTGCATGTGCAGTTTACAGTAATTGTGATTGGCAGTCTCACCCGCTCTCTGAGCAAAGGATCCAAGACCATCTCAATGCCAGCAGAGTGCAAGTTGTTTCTCAAGATGATCTCGGCAGTCTGGGAAAACAGTGAGGAACGCGTGAACTCCCAGGACAACAGATCAAAGTCTTTGGATTCGAATTTTATATTTTACATGGGAACAGCACGCACAAATGCACGCACACAGACACACACCTGAACGGCTCTCTGCAGATTGCTGACAAAAACGTTGGTGAAGCAAAGGTCTTGCAGGTACTGGCCTGCAGCCTCTGCCTGCTGTAGTCCCATTTCTGACAAGGAAGTATCAATTCCTTGACCTGCATTGTGTACACACACACACACACACACACACACACACAATACAATACAGAATTTTACCTTACAATACAGAATTTTACCTTATGCCAATACACAAACCAAGAAAAAAAATCGAGTTTGCAGACCTTGCAGCAGTTTGTCTTTGTTGTACTGAGTTTCACCACTGTGAGAAAAAAGAAGACACAAACAACTGATCATTAATAAATAAGTTGTTTCACAATACACCACCCTGATGTCCACGATTTACATATAACAGCACGGCCTGTCCTTACTGGTAAATGTAAATTCCTTTCCATGCAACTCTGGGATGTAACAACAGTTTATTTCGACTGAGCAATCTGATAGGATGAGAGTCTTTCCACGAGTGATGGTAATGGACAATAACAGCACTGGGAACCAGTCACAGAAGCACTTTCTGGAAAAAAAAAACACATCTGACAATGTTATGTTATCTTATCTGCTTCCAAGTCATTCTGAATCGCATCTGAACCACCTGTGTTCTTTTTATTTATGGCTACAAAGTTAACTAGCTTCTAACACAAGGCCAAATCCTTCTCTAACCCCTGGTCAAGGGCAATACTTGAGAAACAAGTCATCTTTCAATTTAACCCTATTTGGGATTCAATCCTGGAACCTGGAAGTTAAAGGAGCTAGTATTTTAAAGAGGAATAAGTGGAAATATAAAGAGAAACTCATGAGATTTACAAAACTGTCCACCACCTCCATGGTTTATCCTCCTCAACTTTTGGCTACATAGTACCAGTAAGAATTTGAAACTACTTTCACCCCTGTTTATTACACTATTGGTCGCCAGTTCCTCCAGTCGCGGAAGGTTATTTGTGGACAGAGCAAAATAACTGGTTAGAGAAGCAAACAAATCGTATAAAAGCATATTCACACTTAAGGTCCTGCTGTTGTGATGGATATACAAGACAGCTATCAAAAAGTTGAGCGACTAGTTTCGTAACAGCACAAGGCTGCATGCACACAGGGAGCACTGACCTTCATAAGTCAGTGTGCCAAAAGACATCGCCCTGCGTATATCGGGAGCTGTGCAACTTGTGCTATTCTGACCAGGTGCGTTACCATATCTGCCATTTCATCATGGACAGCAAGTTAGAGAGAACGGGAAATTCTGTGTGAAGCTGGACAAATCTGCCACAAAGTTTACTGCAAGTTTACGGCAATGCTGCAATGAGTCATTTGAGGTGTTTTGAGTGGCACGCAGGTTTCAATAGCGGAAGAACATCAATGAAAAACAATGAGAGATCAGGAAGGCCTTCAACGAGCTCAACCACCGAAAATGTTGGCAGCTTGTTCACGATGATCGTCAGAGAACAATCCACAACTTTGTTGCCATTGTCTGTGTGTCATACGGAACAGACAATCATCACGTGTGATTTGAACATGCGTCGTGTCGCTGCCAAGTTTCGTCCCCAGGAGCAGAAGGAACATTGCATCGGAATCTGCCAAAAACTCTGTCAGCATGCTGTGGATGACGCGTGCTTCATGTCGTGGATCATTACTGCTGACGAAACTTCGATGTATGGAAGTTCGGTGAACAGGACGAAGCAACAGTCTTCACAGTGGAAAAGCCCATCATCTCTACAACTGGAAAAGGTGAGGCACGTCCGCTGCTCGACCAAGTGCATGCTCATCGTCTTTTTTTTGACATTCGCCGCATTGTGCAGAATTTGTTCCCAGGGGTCAGACTGTCAATAGCGAATTCTACTGCCAGGTTTTAAGGTGTCTGAGGGAGAACTTACAGCGAAAAAACAAAGCTTGTAAACAGAGCTAATCTCGAAACCCTTTTCATACCACCTCGTAGCGCAGGCTCTGCCCTTGTGCCTTGTATTGCTTAAGTACAGTATTGAACTTGAATCTGGTCTTGAGACTTTTTTTTTTTTTTGGTATCAACTTTGGCTCATTAGTTTCAGTATCAGAGTTTAACCTTAATGTTAACCAATGTTATTTTGGTTGTAAAAAAAAAAAAAAAAAAGCCAGTGTTGTCTTTATATTTCATCTGCAAAAGAAAATCTGAGAGAAAGCATCTTCTAGATAATTCTTTAAGTAAGGACATCTTGTGACAGCATGGTTGTTTTCTTGCTCGTTATCATCATTGCAAAGGTTACATTGAAACTCACTCGCTCATCATCAATACTGCTTTATCATGTACACAGGGTCACGAGGGCCTGGAGTCTATCGCAGGAGATTTAGGGCACAAGGCGGGGTGCACCTTGAAAGTGGTGCCAATACATCGCAGAACACACACACACAATCATTCACACACTAGAGGCAAGGCAAAATCCATGGACACCGAGGCGGGAATCGAACCCGGACACTGGAGGTACAAGGCGACAATGCTAACCACTATGCCAGAAAGGGGAAAGAGCTGAGTTAACATCGAAACAAGTGAGGGCAAAGAGCTGAGTTAACATCGCTTAAGTTTTTTAACAATCAAGTTGAAAGATCTGTGATCTCCAGAGTCAAGCAAATTCCAGAATGTTCCAGATTTTTCACTGCTTTCTCTTGCAAATCCACGCCCCTTATCTCAAGCCCCTCCCCTTGCCCCCCCTAACCTCTGCATGGACCTTAACGCCCCCTGTTGGTGACTGGCTGGAACAAATGTTGTGGGGACAACTTTTTAAAATTTTTTTTTTTACCAAGCCAGTGCTGCTGGGTATGACTCTGGATTTGTGTTTCAGCCTACACACACACACACACACACACACAGAAGGGACAGCTATTGATCTGTGAGGAGATTTGACCAAATGTGTATTAGATTAGAATCCTGTACTGCACCTTTAACTGTAATAGACAGATTTACAGCATGAGCACGTGTGTCTTTTTTTTTTTTTTTTTTTTTAAATCTCTTGATCAAATAGCTTGTATGTAGCTAATAAAACTACCAAATTAGTGATTGGACATATGAACCTGAAGTAGATTAATGAGATGCTAGTGTGTGTGTGTGTTTGCTCTGTTTAACTCTATCTTACACACACGCGCACCCGTCCTTCCTTAAGGACATTATAATAAGCCGTTCACATCTAACCACACGCATGCACTAATCCATCACTATAAAACACCGACTTACTGTCGAACGAGTGTCAGGCCAAAGGTAAGCATAATAAATAAACAAACACAAATCCAGCACGCGCCCTAGACTTCCTCGTTTCAATGGACTATGGAAGCACGCCGCAGCTCGATGACGTCACATAACGGGACGCTAACGCCTCATTTGGTTGTCATGGAAAACGCGCGACATCTTGTGGCCAGATATGCGAACTACATAAAAAATGAAAACTTCCTCACCTTCACAACAGTATATACAGTAGTTGTAGCTCCCTTATTGGTCTGTGCACTGTGATCTCACAAAACACATGCCAGCAGGTGGACTACGTACAGTACATTGCCACTAATTATATACTGTGTGTTTGTGATTAATGCCTCTTCAATGCATTTAAATTTTTTTAAAAAATTTTAAATTAAAGTGTGGCCCTGAATTAAGTGTCCCCCAACCCCCTTCTATACCCCTGGGTTATTCGTATACCATAGAACCTCGGCATATGAATTTATTTCATCTGGAGGCGAATTCTTTTGTGTATGTGCCCCCTGCGATGGATTGGCACCCTGTCCAGGGTGTACCCCACCTCATATCCGAAGTCTTCAGGTCCCCCTTTATATAGTTCTTAAAAAGTTGCAAAAATATTATGCCACTAAAATATTTGTCAGGGAATGGCCCCGTTTCTTCACTGATGCTATAGGTCATGTTGTGCTACAGACCCCGCAAAGAAGGAGGTAATAACGAGAAAGTTATATGTGGAGTGGACTAATAGAAAGGGGAAAAAATTGTCAGACCACAGCGAAAAAGAGAAAATTTCTATTACTGTGCTATTATTTTCTCTTTTTCTGCATGGAGATTGCATATTCTTCCTGTACTTTTTTGGTTTACTCCCACAGTCTAAAGACACGCAGGTTAGACTAATTGGCGTTCCCAAATTACCCCATAGTGTAAACAGTGTAAATAACAATCTGGCATCATAACTGCCTCAGAAATGACGGATATTCCTCCAGGGTGAGTAGTATTCATCGCCTGATGTGCTGCATGGCACATGGACGGTCCAAAATACCAGAAAACAAAATCTGAGAGAAAAGAAGAGGCAATTGAGGGCCAGTGCCAGAGGCAAGACAAAGTTTCAAATTCAAGTTCTAATTTTATTCGTCACATACACAGTCATACACAGTATGATATGAAGTAAAATGCTTATACGACTGCTGTTGACCTCAATATTACAAAAAATTATATATA
>JAQMYG010000004.1:19223561-19235736 GCA_030014215.1 Clariallabes teugelsi
TACACATACACACTGCTCCACTGTGTGTTTGATGTACAGCTGATACTAGATTAAATTCTGTGTTGTAAAGCCGTCTGAATATATTATAGATTTTTAAGTTACACATAAACTTATTAAACTACATATATGTAGAATTATTATAATAATTAAATTCTATATGTATATGTTTGTTTTCCAGATCGAGGACTGCTGGGTATGGCGAGGAAACATCATCATAAATTGATGTCACGGACGTCTGTCGGGGTGCAGGGTTGGCTCTGAGGCTCCACCTCTTTGCTGTTGGCCCCGCCCTCTTGGTACTTGTGTTGCCGAAATTCTCGAAGGCTGCTGGTCAGTAACTGCTCGATCTTCTCCTGACAAGACTTCAAACATTCCTAATTTAGAGAAAGAGGAGGATGAAGTGGAAATGCATAAAATGAACACAAACAATATATACACACAATATTTTACTCCATAAGATTACAGAAGCTTGTTTTTCTCAGTTTTTTTTTTTTTACCTCTTTATCTATTATCTCTATTTCTCTCCCTCTCTCTCTCTGTCTTTTTACCTCTCTCGGTCTTCCTTTCTCACTTTCAGTCCCACTCTCAGTCCCACGTTCACTGTCTCTCCCTGTCTAACTCTCCCACTGTCTCTCTCCTGGTCTCCTCCTTTCTCTCTCAGTGGAGCCCTCAGTAACGCTTTTGTCATCTCTCTCCGCCCCACTCTAAGGGGTTTCTCCCTAATTTCTTCTAGTCTCCCTGTCTTGGCCAGTCTTCCTCGGTTCCCCCAACCACCCCCCAACAACAGTCAGAGTCACACACACACACACCAAGAAGAAATTTACCTCCAAGCCCACACACAGACAGACACACGCACACATCGGTTTACAGCTGCCACCTTCAGCCACGGCCAAACCCTACAGGCTCTCATCATGAAATGTAAATACCTTCAATATGCAACTAGTGGAAACACCAACAGTCACCAAAATGCACAAACATCAGGGTGGTATTTCATAAGGATCCAAATGTTAGGAGTCTACTGGAATGAAAAGACTTGATCTGTGGCTTTCTTGGTTAGTACTCTGCGATCTAGCGAATAATTCACACGCAGCGAGATCTTAAACTTTGTTTAGTTATAGAACAGTCTGTATCAGTAAAGATCTAAAGAACAAAGCCAAATTAAATCAATTTGTGGTTAACTGCAACATACTACAAGAGAAGACATTTTGTATTGTGGTGTTGTTACTCAGTATAATGGTCAACACTGATCCATTTTTCATTGTCATTGTGTGCATCACAATTTTTTGTGGTTCTGGGCCATAATTATTGGAACACTCTTCTATATGTAGTAAATTAAATAACTAATTCCTTGAATCAAGGCTGTTCAGGAATAATCGTTCACCATCAATGAAGACATGATTATTGGGCTTTGTCAAGTCAAGGCTTTTTAAAAATATATATATATTTTTTATCCCTTTTGTCCTAGGGGTTGCCACATCAGGTTATTTGAACCGCAAGATCCATCTGGTAGAGTTGTGACAGGAAGGGCATCCTGCGTAAAAACCTGTGCCAATTTCTGACCGGGCTGGGGCGACCAATTAAAATGGTCTTGCCCAAGGACTCAACAGTGGCGACCCGGCAGCGACAGGGCACAAACCCCTGACCCTCCGAACGTCAACCCAGAGCCTCAATCACCTGAGTCACCACTGCCTCAATGAAGACATGAATTAAAACATATTCTGAGACTATGCAACCGTGTCAGACAGGAAACTCCATTAAATATCCAGTAAAAGGTTGTGCCTGGCAGAAAAAATGCGTATGTTGGCAAGGACAGTGTGACACACTCACTACTTCAATGTGGGCAATTTTGGCCAGCAGTTCAGTCATGCCTTCCCCCCAGACTTTGCTCTCCGTGTGGTTGATCTGGAGTCCGCACACCGCTGCACCAACGCTCCCTGTGGCGATCATCGAGGGAGGGAACATCGCAAAGCTGTGATCTAAAAACAGAGATATCAGACAACATGAAACAGGGCACGCAGGAAACGCTTTCACCTGGGAAGCAACAAAGCTCCCTGCAGACAACAAGGTTAATAACCGCCAGTCTATGTGAGAAAGTCGGGGAAAACATCTGCTCCGAATTCAGCTGAGAACCCCGACTGCCTTGCATGACTCTGCATCACTGCCTTTCCTCAAAGATGCAGCTGTGATTAGAAAAACAGAGTGTCTTCGTCCTTCCTCCTCCACCCTCTCACATTTTTGAAAGGCTTTGCAGTTTTTCTCTTCAGTCTCTCCTCGGGCAGTCATCTGTTCAGCTTTACTCACAGATGTTGAGTGGTTAAACCTAAAGCCGAACTAGTTATGACCTGGCTAGGTCCCTAACTTTAAACTTAACTCGGTTTGAATTGTTTAGCTTGATCAGAGCTATAAATCAGTGTATCTTTTCTCCAAGTCTATGGAGGATGTGATGGACAGGAGAGAAAAGAGAAAGCCAGCTGCGCCGCAGGCTGCCTCTCATGCCATGAGAACTACACATCCAAACAAGAAAAAGAAAACCCCAAACATTTACATTTACTCCCAAAAACGGCGGCGCGGTCTTTGCTGTGGCCGTCTTGCGCTTGGATTGCAGGCCTTATGAATAGACACGGGCCTGCAGGAACACACCCAAAGCAGGAAACTATTCCCGCTCACACAAAAATAAGATATGACCTCTAGAAAAAGGCAGACTTTCCTACTCATCTCGGACATGATGAATGAAGACGAGAGACCCTCACAGCAGTTCTGCTCCCATATTAGGGAAAAAAAAATATTTTGTGTTACTAAAATTACTGCATGGGGGCACTGTAAGCCAAGTTGTGCAATGCTTTTCGGTTATCTTTTGCATTGTACTGTACTTACAAGGCTGACCGTCTATTTGAAGAAAAACCCCACCGTTCTGTAATACTGCAAAAAATGCGATGACGTGCATCAAGGAACTCCGTGTTAAATTAAATAATGCATCTCATACAGCTGCACTATGCAAACACCAGAGGACCTAATCTCCAGAAAACCCTGGTGACATGACTGCGTAATTTCATGGAGAGCGAGCTGGCCTTCTAAGGTGACCATTAACTCCAGATCACAAGGATCGACACATTTAATGGGTTGTAAGGTTATACAAAGACAGCACTATTGTTTTTTTTGGAGGAAAATATCTTATATGCCTAAGAATTGATAACTGTGTTTGTGCTTGTGTATTTTTACATGTAGTACCTGTGGCACAAAGGGTAATAAAAGTCTGTGCGTGTTTTCGAATCAGCTTCAGTCTGTCTTCGGGTAAGGGTATCTTGCGTAGGATGTGCTCTATGAAGTCATGAGGTGTGACAGCTGCCAGGTTCCACTTGAGTTTTCCCAGAACTATCAGCTCCCAGTTCTATAAAAGAGAGATGAGAAAAAAAGATGCAGAGCTCAAACATAAATGAAAGGAGAATTAAAGAACCATCTGTTTCAGCGAAGGGTTGGAAATCCATACAAGCTTTAATATACAGTACAGGGCTAGGCGGACAGAGATGACCTTTATCAGCCGGGGTGTGGAACCGAAAGGACTCTTCCTAAAGCTCTTAAAGTCTTCGTCAAGAAGGTGACCAAGAACTTAATGACTATTGTATCAAAGTTTTAGAAATGTTCCCCAGAAACAGGAGAACCTGACAGAACATCAAACACAGATGTGAAAGACACTCCTGCATAAAACACACGTGATGCATTCAGAAACATCTGGTCCGATGAGATAAGCAATAACCTTAACCGTTAATTGTCTATCAACTAGTAGTTGTACCATTCCTCCGGCGAAGCATGGTGGTGGCAGCATTATACTATAGAAGCACATGGCATGACGGTAACTGTAACCAAAAGAGCTTCTACAATAGAACCTAACAAATGGTCATAAACAGTTACCCAAAGAAGCTATTTTAGTTTTGATTTTCAATCAACTTGTCATATGGATCAGTGTTATATATAGTTTAATCACCAATTGAAGTCAGTCTAAATTGAATTTAAAAATCGGTGTAAAATGCACATAATGTTTCCGAGCATAAAGTTTCCTAATCAAATTGGATGAACACTTTGTCTGCACACTTTGTTCCAGTTTCTTTCACCATGTTTAAATTTTTAACCAGTGCGCGATGCTGCAGTAGGGTATGGGTTTGAATGTTGTCCGTGTGCTGTTTAGATTATGGCCGAATATGGCAAAAATATGAATCGATCTTTTGTTGGTCAGTTCGAATGATATTCGCACCTTTAAAATGATTTAGGTAAACTTAAAATGCGAAATGTTCGAACATTCGCGCATCAAGGGTGCGTTTTCTGTAATGTACATCCAAGATACTCTTGTTTTGCGAGATTAGCGATGCTTCATCTTCTCCAACAGCACCACCTACTGGGTTGTAGGGTGGAGCAAAAGATCAGCAGGAAAAAAAAGATGTGACATTTAAACAAATCAACAACAAGGTTACACAACATTTCAGTGTTTATTAAATACTGTGTCGTTTTTAATACTTTAAAACCTGTAAAATATCTGTTTTACTATTGCTATTAAATCTCACTGAAAGGCTCAATGGCCAAAAACTGAATCGACAGTCTATCAGTGATTCAAAGAGGATCCTTTGGGTGCTGTGGGTTGCAGAGCGGTGCCTCCATGTTTCCGACTTGTTTGTCCGACACATTCCACAGATGCTCGGTCAGATTGAAATCTGGGGAATTTGGAGGCCGGATCAACAACCTTGTAATGTTTGCCTGCTAAGCCACACACACACAGCAGGCTGTGATGTACGGAGTGTTCTAACATATTTCTATCATAGCCGACATTAATGTTTTTTCAGCATTTTGTGCTGCATTGGCTTTTCTGTGGGATCAACCCGGACAGGATGGCCTTTGCTCCAAACAGGCAGAGATGAGCCATGGGTGCACATGATCCTGTCACATGTTTACTGGTATATAATTGATCAATGTTATCCAATACACCTGGCAGTGGTGTTGTCTCAGTGTTGTGGCACAAACCAAAAACAGGCTGTCACAAGTTTTGTGGGGGCACGTGCAGAATTCAGCGAGATATGGCTGGCCTATGCCGGATTCCTTAGAAAAGTCATAGCGAGCCATTTCCCACGGGGAGGAGGAGGGTACGACCAGCATTAATTGCCAAAGATTTCCTGCCTAACAACAACAGCAGGGGTGCCCTGAGGTTGCCCCTACTAATAGCAACTGGTGAAAATGCCTATGGGGGTCACTTGAGGTCTGAGGCAAGACACAAAACCCTATAGGCTGAAGTTCCTATTCTATAACCGGTAAACCTCTCAAACCTCGACACAAGCAAATAATGAAGTCATGACAACAAGCATCTCACTCTAATAACGGCCAAACAAAACCTAGCTCTCCTTCCTCTTGTACACGCACACACTTCCTTCCTACAGGCAGTGTTCGGAGAAATTCTTCACAGCTGATATGCAAGGCGGAAACACACAAACATGCTGGCACATCAGCAGCTTCTGCTTTATCTGCTTTTTTTTTCTTCTTTTTCTCTTGTTAAGGAAGTACCACTGATTACACAAAGACAGACATTCAATGCCCAGGCTCACATATATAACACATGCATAAGGTTTTAGCATTAAGGAGAAGGGTTTTATCTGGGAAACTGCTCCTAAACATTTTTTGTTCCCACGGCTCAGGACATTCCCCTACTGAAACAAGATTGGGTTGCTATTCTTGGCTGGAGTACAGTTCTTCAAATTACTTCAAGTCATTCATTTCACTACAGCAATCAGATCAAAACAGTGCATGTTGTTCAGTGGTGCCTTGGACAAGATTTGGGTTCAGATGCAACATGTGAACCACATGGAAGGCAGGAATATTTGGTTTATTCCCTTTGACCACATTTCTCAACCATGTCCATGAACACGAAGCACAACCCCCCAGAATCTACAGACATGCCAAGTAACTATGGCTGTGACCATGCAACCATTACACAAAGCAGCCTGATAGGGGCGGAGAAAACTAAAGAATAATCTGGAAATGTGCAATCTGCATCACACATTAGCATTTTATTGATTATACATCTAAAGCAATTGCACATTTTCAACACCGGAGGTCCCGATCTGCTCAACCCTTTGATTTAAAATATACAGAAAACACAAAGATCACATGACCACATTCTTTCATGGAGATCTGTTATCAACCCTGTGGTCAAGCTTCTCTATATGCTATAAAAAAAATAATAAAGCAAACTAAGAACAACTCGGAGAAAAGCAAGGCGGTAAGGCAAGTAAGTTTAGCACAAGTGAAACAGAAGTGGTTAGTACACAGCTGATGAAAACTTTCAGTAGTGTGGAGTGATATTTTCCAATGAGCCTGAGAGTATCATGAACTGGAAGTGAAAAAAAATCTCAGCTAGAATTTTTTCCATCTAATTTCCTCATGAAGTTGCGAACTAGTTTTAAATGCGTTACAAAGGTTGAGGTGTCAAGTGGTTGCTTGAGCCCGATGGTTGCCAAGTCCCTTCTCCGCTCTCTGGTAAGTTTTTGGTGTACTACAAACAATGGCGAGTGGATCTTCTTGAAATTAGAGCGGTTAGATGTTGAACAGCAGTTACTTTTACTAAAATTACTGCAACGCAGAAACGAAAGGGAAAAAACCTAAACAAAACAGAAGCCGTATATGTGATGCTACCATGTGGACCAATCATAGATGTTTCTTTCGGTCAGCATCACCCCTACAGGTGCACGCCGGGCTACGCAGTAGGGTACTTGACTACGCAAGACCAATACTTGACACAAGATCATAAATCAGGCTCTAGAGTTTAGCACTGCTGCCTCACAACTCCAGGGTTGAGAGTTGAGGGGGTTTACATGTTCTCCCCATACTTGAAGAGTTTCCTTCAGGTACTCTGGTTTCCTCCTACAGTCAGAAGACATCTGGTAGAAGCTGAGTGGTGTTGTCAGATTGCATGTAATGTATGATCGAGGGTAAATGTAGGTGTGTTTGTCCTTTTCAATAGGTTGGCACTCAATTCAGAATGTATCCCACCTTGTCCCTAGAGTTCCATGGAGTATGTTAAGTGGTATAACAGTGGATGGATGGATAGAACCACCTTTGGCTGCAAAACATTCTAGGATGCACCTCAATGGGCACATTTGGATCCTGATGTTTTTGCCAGTTCATCAAAATTGCTCAGGCAATTTAGTCTCGCCACAGATTCTGACAGTAGTTAACTTGAGGTGTGGGCTTTAACTTGGGCAATCAACAATTTTTGGTTTACTTGATTGTCCACTACTCCTGTGTAACTTCAGCAGTATGCTCAGGTTCTTTTCCTGTTGGAAGCCGAACCTTCTCCACTTAGTCTCAACTATCCTAAGGACTGTGCTGTATTTGGCTCTGTCCCGTTTACCCACATCCACACAAGAGCTTATTAAAAGATGCCACAAAGGATGTTAATCATACCCCTAGACGTTAAACGATTACTTGCTGTTAAGTATTTAATTGATATATAAAACATATCAATAATTTTTGTTTTTCGTAATACTTCTCTGTAGTCCACACACCTGTAACTTGTACACCATGAGATGGTGCATCTGCAGTTCAGGCAGTGTGCAGTATTGGAGATTGTCCAGTAATAGAGATTGACAGCCTCCTTGTTTGATTTTCAATATGTTTCAACTATTTTGACTTGGTTCATTTGTCTTACATAAAAAAATGATTGGTAATTAGCACTAAAATGTGCATCTTTTTCATCATCAATCTTCTTGTCATCGTGAATTGTAACATGTTCGACTATGAGTTGCATCAACATGCGAAATTTGCAACCCTCACTATGGGGATGGGCGTTGCCTGATGACCAGTGTTGGGTTTCCACTAAGCATAGCACTTTGCACCGCGGCCAAAAACTCATGGTTTGCTCTCATGAGACCGCAGAACAATTTCCAACAAGTTTACTGGTCGTACAACATGCCTTTTGACAAACTCCAATCAGATTTCATTCAACTTTCTGCTTGCGCTCTATAAAGCCCAGTGTCCAGGCCCTCGGCAATCCTTTAACCAGTTTTTCCACTGCATCAGAACTTGTGGATCTCTCCAGATCCTATAGAGATACCCTTGGTAAAAAGCCTCCTCGAAATGGAGTCACTTTCATTTGGTTCTTTTTAACAATTGATTTAATGGTTGATTTTTAAATGGTGCTTCAATATGACAAGCTTTTGATGAATCTAGTCATCAAATTACGTTACTCCTGATGCCAACTGGTTGCACTAGAACCATTTTAGGGGGTTCACAGTAACAGGAAATGTTTTAACTATACCCATAATGGATGACTAGGGGGGTTTAGATCCTGTATTAATGATCAGTGTTGAAGGAGGCTTTATTCAGTGTTTCAACACTGTAGACATTTTCCTGGACTTCAACAGACCGGGTTCTATAAGCACTACAGCTCAAAGCTTTTGCAACACGGCTTTAATAAAGCCCGAACCTATTTTTCAACAGCGGTTTCCTTCTGGTTGCTTTTGGTTAATCCAATCTAAACAATTCCATTGTTTTACATGACAAACATCCAAGACCCACCCTTTCAGTGGAAGTGAATCTTAAGACCTGGAATAGCAAACAAAAAGCGGGGGGAAAAAAAATAAAAAATCTTTTTGGCTATTAAAACGAAGAAGAATCATCATTCCGGAGAGGAATTGAAACAACACAGAAAAGACCTTTTAGATTTGGCAGAACGATGGGACTGACTGAGTCAGCCTCTCACATTTCCACTGCTCCACTTCACCCACGCACCAGACCGACACTGCAAACTGCATCTTGACATCTCTGTGAAAAACACTAGGCACTTTTTTTTTCTTTCTTTTTTACGATTTCCATTGACACATCTGTTGTTTTCCTCTAGCAATTCCATCCAGCTTGATTTAAAAGAAAGTTGAGCGATCTAGTGGATTGAGCAACTTCGTCACATCTACCAAGACAGTGGATTCAGTTCATTCTGGAAAAAAAAAAAAAAAAAAAGACATGACATGGCAAAAAAAAAAAATGCTTGTGTCATCATTTCCTGTTTGATTCTAATAAGGCAGTATTCATGCATTAGGTATCAGATACAGTAAGTTAATCATAGGGCCTTCGTTGTTCACTAAACCAGTACGTATGGAAATGCTCAAAAGGAGAACATGGAATATGCTTTTTGATTGAATTGCCTCAAAAATATGCTGTACAAGGATGTCTATTGTTATAGCACATGCAACCTTTCATTTTCCAATTTCATCTGCATGTCTGTGGCCTGCCCTCATTCACTCTCACACGGACACATGGACACACACAATGTTGCCTTGGTTTTCCTTTGAATGTACAGTTTTAACAAAAATCACAAATGACATTCTCGCTGCAATCTGTATGCAACTCAAGAGTCTTGTGGTAAAAAGTCAGACCACAAGAAGCCTACACAGGCCTAGCAACAGCAGCAGCACTCACACAGACTCAAGACTAGACCATAGATCTGGTCTCATGTCATCATATATCAATCTCATATTTTTGTTTTTTTTAAAGATATACTTGTGTAAATTTCAAATGGAATAGGACCATTTGGGCACAGCATGCCATTACTTATGGTATCTGTCTACAACTTTTAATTTTGAGGATGGTGGTACATGACATTTAACATGTACAGTAAATATTAAATCGGGGCAGTAAGGGAAGTGGGTGTTAAAAAAATAAAAATAAATAAATAATAAATTTAAAAAAGACCTAATTTTGGCAGGCCGCATTCCGCTGCCTGGATGTTCAATAAGTTGTTCACGTCACCATAGCGACGGCAGCAAAACAGCACATGGTATTCGAATAATATCCTTTAATAGACCGAGCGAGAACCTGCGCAACGAGCACATTAAATCACGGAATCGGCAAGCCCTGAGCTGCTAGAAAGCATTTACGCATGAACGGCACCGAGACGCGAGGCATGTGAACTTTTTTTTTTTTTTTGCATCTCCGTTCCAAGGTCTACGCACAGATGCATCATGGGAGCAGTGCGTCTTGACCGCCCTTTTTAAATGATGTAAAAACCAGTACGATTTTGTTAAGAACATTTTCATCAAACGTTTTGATTGTTTGTGTCGGGAAAAACAAAAGGCGACAGATAACCGTACCGTGTCGAAGTCTTACCAGCAGCTCTTGAGATGTGATCGAGTTGTCGGTGTAAAGGCAGAGTTTTTTCGCAGATAACGGTCGGTACGATTTCAGCTTGGACGCCAGGAAGAGGCACACGGCGCCGAGAAGCTGCAGGCACGACTTTTTGGTCGGCACCACAGAAAGAAATCGGTCCAGGTAATTGACAGCCAGGAGGAACACTTCTTCCTCGCACTCCTCCTCTTCACAAATCTGTGGAAAACAAGGAACATAATGTCCGTCAAAACAAACTATGTATGCTTATATCAGCTCCTTATAAAAGCCTCCTTTTCTCGACGGAAGCAGGAACGAACAGCTCCTTGCTATTCTGCCAAGCAGTCGTGTTGGAACACAACCTGTCACTGAAGACAATTCATTTATAACTCAACATAGGAAGTTAGGGAATCGCACAAGACCGCAAGGCTGCAAACGCCCACACAGTCGAGCTGCTTTGGTGATTACTCAAGTGAGTGAACTAATGTTACACCAGAGCTTGGGAAGGTAGCTAAGGGTGTATGCTTTTAAAGTAGTAACGGTTCAACAACTTTAAAAGCCTGCTCTACACAAAAACTAGATCAATGCCTGAAACTTCATATGAATGTCATTCAAGCATGAATGGATTGTAATTTGAATAGCTTTCACTACTTCTGTAGGACCTTGTCATGTCTTCTTTTGGCTTTCAATTCTGAAAATAAAAGATTCCATAGAAGAGCTTGCTGTATTTCATTCTAAGGGTGTACATACCTGCTTAAGAATTAAGATTCAAAGAAAAAGTTATTAATCCCAAATGTCCGTTAAGCAATGCTGGCACGTCATTAGATGGCAACTAACGGTAATCTAAATTTACAAACTGGTATTAATATTCTTTATTAAGGTTGCAAATTTCACATATCTTTCTTACCTGATAGCTGAACATGTTAAATCAATAACAGATTAACTATTACTGATAACGCAGTTTAAGATTTACTTAAACTTTAACTTCATGGCGTAATCCTTTATTTACATTTACAGTATTTGGCAGACGCCCTTATCCACAGCGACTTACATTTTTCTCTCATTACACATCGGAGCAATTGAGGGTTAAGGGCCTTGCTCACGGGCCCAATAGCAGCAACTTGGTGGTTCTGGGGTTTGGACCTGGGACCTTGTGATCAGTAATCCGTCACCTTAATCACCGAGCCACAGCCACTCCTAACTCATTTTGTGCGACAAATTAATAACGCAAAAAACAAATACAAGTTAAATGAAAAATATTGCTCATCCCACCGTCTTCGTTCAAAAACAGGCCACTTTAAATACAATGTACGGTATTGCGCACCATCTGAACTGCACGTGTGCCCTCTTGTGGTGTACAAGATAATAGAAACGTCAGCTAAATATTATTCAAAACAAACTTAATCAGTAAATAAATCCATAACATCATTTAATAGAATTTAAATGTTTAATCATTAACATCCTTACTGTTTTTCATCTTGATTTATGTCCAAGGTTATAGCAGTCATGTATATTTTAAAACAAATTGCTCAGCCTGAAGGGGGGCAGATTATCTTACGATCTTGGGTGCAAACTAGCTAGCTTCATACTAACTTGCCTAGACGCTCATTTATGCTTTACAATTCTTTTGTGCGAAAATTCATGCATTGGAGCCGGACATTAAGGGCCGAAGACGCTCGTTTCCTTCGAGCCATGTGATGTCAAGCAACCACATCTTTTCGAACTGGTCGCTCACTCACGGTTGGGAACAGCATAACATTGATGTCCACCTCTTTTGCGCTCACAGGAGCCCTCAACTGGCTTAGAGTTGCAAATTATGTGAGAGTGCTAGGGTGCCGCCCATCCTCCTTCCCCATGACTGAGCCCCGGCCAATCACCTTTCTCCAGATGATAGAGCAAGCACTTTACCGCTGCGCCACTCGGGGCACATAAATCCATTTTTGAGATACATTTTTTTTTGCGGCACAACGACTGACAGGAAAGTTTTGCATGTCCACTTCTGGCGAAGTCAAAACCCATTGTTCACTTGTTCCTTACA
>JAQMYG010000004.1:19241596-19257326 GCA_030014215.1 Clariallabes teugelsi
CCCTGCCTCGTGCCCTAAGCCTCCTGGGATAGGCTCCAGGTCCCCACGACCCTGAATACAGGATAAAACGGTATAGAAGATGAGTGAGTGAGTTTAATTGTTTGGTCTTAAATAAAAAAAATGGAGGGCAATATAAATACATTACCAAACGTGTTGTTTGATATAAGTGTTTCTGCTCTGTACACCTACTGTGAAGTTTGTCACCTGGAACTTTTTTTTCACTAGAAGTTATAATATGGCTAACAATGCTATAATATAATATGGGGAAAAAAAGAGTTGCAGTAACTTTGAAAGATACAAACTTGATTTAACTCTGTGGGACTGCACAAACTTCCTGTCAGAGTGTTGGCTTAACTTTGGAATGCATTGTTGCATGGAACGAGGGTTGCGGAATTGGAAGGCCATATTTACTTACACTATACTCGTGTTTTGAGTAACAAACCTCATGCTCGGTGTGCAGAGCAGGACAATTTATAATGACCAAGACCTATGGTAATGTACTTATATGCATATTCACTTCAATTTAATTTAAGGCCAAACTATTCCTTTAGCAATGCTGCAATAGTGTAAAGATTTACACCAATGTTCCTGTACATTTCCAGTTTCATTCAGTACACAGACACTCATTCATGAGACAGGATTGCTGCAATATATCTGGAATGCTGCAGTGTATCCAGCACACTCATTCAGCAGACTAATTAAACTACAGACAAACCCAGCAGGATGAGGCAGAGATGGCTGGCATTCTTGTCTAATTACCATCTTAGTTCTTCCCCACTCGGGCATTATTCCATCACTAACCTGCTCCAGGATTCCACCATTAGTCTATTTAGGTATTTTCTTTAAATAAAAAGTGTTTGCTGGCACAAAAGGATACCACAAACCTGTAAGGGTCTGGAAGAGTGGCACTAGGTGAAAGTGTATTTATGCTTTTCAGGCATTGTATGAATACAATAGTGTCAGGACTAAAGCGCTTTAAGAGTCATAGCAAAAAAAAAAGAATGCATTCAACCTACATCCTGTGAAAGTGCAAAAACAGAATATTTGCTGTTGGTTGATTTCTTTTTTTTTTTTTTTGCATTGTGAGCGATAGTTTCCAAAGGATGAGTCTGTTTCTATTTCTCTCTGTTTCCTCACACCACCCCTTCCCTTCACGTCCCAGAAGCCTTCTTCAAAGCTTATTCACTGACTACAGAGTGAAGTCCTGGAGTCATCCACAGTAACGTTCTAAGATCAAACCGATTTATTTTGATATATGGTATGTAGTATTCCTACAGTATATTCATCTACATACATGATAGCATTACAAGTATGTGTATGGGGTGTGTTAGAGTCAGCACAGCAGAAACGCTTGCCTGTAGCGCTGAGAGAAGTGACATAGGTTGGATTTTTCGAGCATGAGATCATATCCTCACATCTCAAAACAGAGGACGATAAGAGGAACTCCCAGCCTCCCTGCCTCCCTCCCTCTCTTCCCCTTTCTCTCTCCCTATCTGTTAACATCCGCCAAGTTTGGTATCTACAGTTAAAAACAATCTTGTGTAGTCTGGCATGTTCCGGGTGACACAGGACTCATTGGTTTGCAGGATTGTGGGTTCGAGTCACGTCTCCGTTTGAAATTGGTGGGTTTCATTCGAGGCCCTCCACAGTCCAAAGACATGTGTTCTAGGCTGACTGGCATTTCCAAATAGCCTGTTTGGGTTGCAAGAGGTTGGGATTCTCAGCAATGTTCCCTTCCCTTGAGAGTAATGACTGCTGGAGTGAAGTCTTCGGTCAATGCAGCCAACTGTTGGTCAATACGGACAATTTAAGAATAGAATTAGGACCAGGAACTAACAAGATCTCAGCAGACTTAAGGGTGCGGAAACCGGAGTACCTGGAGGAAACCCAGAGAGAACATGCCCACGAACTCCACGCACACAGACTTGAGATGGGAATCGAACCTCAACCGTGGAAGTACGAGGCCACAGTGCTAACCACTATGCCACTGTTCCGCCACATTTAACACAGTGGATGTAAAAAAAAAAAAAAGTCTATCATTAAAATCACAGGTTTTTGTGATGTACTGAAACAATCAGCAAATCAAATCAGATCAGATATAGCAACCGACCAAAGTGAAAACCAAAGGGGGGGAGGAAGCTTACAATAACCTGGTTGTACCTGGGAATACCGTGAAGGCCATCATCAACAAGAGGAGAAAATGGCGCACCACAGCGTCATTATCTAGAACAGACGATCTCCCCAAAAACTGGCAAAATTACAAGAAATAATCTTATCAGGGAGACCTCCGGCAACATTAAAGGAGCTTCAGGAATATCTAAAGCTGTTCAATTCCAGCAAGTGACAGCAATCTCTGAATTCCTCACGTGTCTGGGCTTTGTGGTAGGCTGGCTAGATGGAAGTATTTCCGCAAGAAAAAAAAAAGCACCCAAGCTTGCATAATGTACTCCACACCATATAATTAATGTTCTGTGATCTGGCAAGAGCAAGGCAGAACTTTTAAGCACAACTCTAAAGCTACTGTATGTTCAGATTACAAACCACATTGTTCAATTGCAATTTTTATTTGGTCAAATCGGATTTGCGTGTCATGACAGTTCACATGCATAATTACAAGTGACTCTAATGTGGACGTGTCCGTCCTTTGAAACGGCATTCATGCGCACAGTAAAAGTCACAGGAATTCTGATCTACTCGTTCTCATTCGAGTCACGAATACTGTATATATGAAATTCTGGATTCCATACAAAAGTGACTCAGATCCAATCTGACAAACACATTTGTGCACTTAAAAAAAATCAGATGTGTATCACATACAGTAAATATAAAAAATCATATGCTTACAGGTTGTTAATGTGATGTGTTTGACAATCTAAAAAACTAGACAATCTATCCCCCCCCCCAAAAAAAAAAAAAAACCCAGGGTGAAGCATGGTGGTGGCAGTATTATGCTAAGCTGCTGCTTTTATTGAACTAGGATTGCTCTAGTCAATATGGAGAGAATCATGAATAACACTGAATATGAAATAATTTCCCACAGACATACAGTATGCATCTCTTCCGCTAACTGACGACTGAGTTATCTGGCGATTTTCAAGGATCAGCCCGGCATCGTCATTCACAGAATGATGTACGGCCTTCTTTAAAACATTTGCACCATTCAGATGTTTTCCTGCGGCAAAGACGCTCATCACCGCACTGTGTCTGAAGTCTACTGTAAATGTCAATCAAAAATGATTGACGAGAAAGTTCATCACAAGTCCCGGTTTGACTTGAACACCCCTTGTATTACTAGTTAAGAGGTTTCTGAGGGCGTGGCTTTGCAGACTTTCTTATAGACTGTATACAGCTGTGCAGAACGTCAGCATAGTAATTTGGTTGTAGATCTGGTGTTTCCTTTATACACTACACTACACTAACCTCCCGAAAGAGTTTTCACAGAGGACCGATGGTAATCTTACGAAATTGGCATGAGGATGTGTTTTTACTAAAGACTACAAAGCACTTCTGTAAGCTGCTCATCTGCTACATTTTCTAAATGTCACTGCAGACTCATCGGAGATAACACAACACAAAAACGGTTTAAGATTTAGGCTTAACATTGATTCCGGGGAGGAAATATCATGTAGGAGACAGGATAGGCCAGTCAACAGCAAACAATTACTCTGCACTGATGACACTGACAGGTTCGCACTTGCAGTGTATTTACAACCATGTGCAACCAGGAACAACATGAATGTAATGAACAAAGCAATACACAAGACAGGAATTAAGTAATTTCAATTCATGCTTCTGTTTGAGTGGATAAAGGTTTGTTTTTAAGCACCGGTTTCTGTTTATAAATGAAACCACGGCAAGCTGGGAACCATGTGCGTTTCTGTACTATGCTAATATCTACACAATGGGATGTTGAATGAAACGCTGGACTCAACTAGAAAAAAGAACTAACTGGCTAAAAACAGATCACTTTCTTACTTTCTACTTACTCAAATCAGTCACCATTTATAACTCATTACATTCAGCTACAGTACATGCAATCCTCCACAAACTCTGACTCTGACATACTGTAAATAACTATATTCTATATGTTCACTCTTTGTGCACTTTTTTCCACTGTGCTGGTATGTTCTGAACATAAATTGTTTTCTATACAGCTGTCCCAGCCTTCATTTTAGCCTCTGGTTCACCTGGGTGATTTACTGTTTTGTTATTCTCTGAAGCAGAATTACTGGGTGCTGGTTTTAACTACAGTACAACAGTGTAGAGAACAGGAACCAGCTTGAGTCGTGGATGTTCCACAATATTAAATATAACTATAAACAGTATAGCTATATGCAGTGCACAACATGTCAGCAATTCACTGTGGTTTAAGAGGAAATAGCACTTTGGGAAGTGTTGGTTTAAAAAGAAATAATTCTCTGTTGGGTGCTTATAGTAACTCGCTTTGCACATGATCGTTGGATCAGGGACTCCCACATCGAATAACTGATTATTTTCCTATAGCGTCATGCCCGATCATGAATTTTTTCCTCATTCCTTATTTATTGCTGGATATACAATACCAGACAAAACTCTGAAATGACACATATAAGCATTAGGTAATTAAGTAACAACAATTCTTGTCAGTTGTTGAAGGTCAGCTGTTCTGCAATAGTTCTTGCAAAAGCAGTCTTGTCAAGTGCGTTTGCAAAACCCATCAAGCACCATGATGAAACTGGTTCTTATGAAGACCATCCCAGGAAGGCAAGACCAAAACTTTTCTCTGCTGCAGAGGAAATCACCAATTAACAACCAGCACCTCAGATTAGAGCCGTTATGAGGCTTTACAGGCTTTACATCTCAATATCAACTGTTCAAAAGACATTATTGCACATTTTAGATGCCTTTAGCATTGTTTTACAGTGTAGAAAGGAAATAAAAATCAGGAAGGACCATGGAATTAGAATGTGTGTCAATACTTTTGACTGGTGATGTATACAGTATATTATTGTACTGTATAGAGTCACATCACCAGGGTTCACCAGGGAGTCCAGGGTTCAATTCCCTCCCTGGGTCTTTGTGTCTGACATTTGCATGTTTGCCCCATGCTTGGTGGGTTTCCTCTCACAGTCCAAAGACGTGCAGATTAGGTTAATTGGTGTTCCCAAATTGGCTGTAGTGTGTGAAAGAGCATGTGTGTGCGCGCTTAGATGGACCGGCACCCTGTCCAGTTTGTACCCCTTAAGTTTCCTGGGATAGGAACCAGGCCCCCCCAACCCTGTATACAGGATTAAGCGATATAGAAGATGAATAAACAAATGATTGGATTGATTTTTGGCATATATATACTGTACCTATAATACAGAAGAAAGATACACACAAAGAGGCATATATTAGATACTGAACGAGAACATTTCACTTTTGTTTGTACATAACACTGTTTATTTGTATAAAAAGCCACATATAGATATGGTGATATATGAAATTGTATCCAATCATTGGTTTTAATTTAGCTCCCCAAAATACATAACACTTGGTTGTTTTCCTCACTTAAGCAAAGAAAGTCTTAAAGCTTGATGTTGAGAGTATTCCTTGAATGGAGCATGTGTTCTTACTTTTCAGCAATAATCTTACAGCTGTAACCATTGCTGGACTCTGTTTACCATGATGATTTATTTCCATAGAGCTTATTTTCTGATGAAATCGCTCACCATACTCATATTCAACTCCATGATATGTATATGAAAACCTAAAAAATGCAGCAAAATTGAGTATAGATCTAAAGTATATATAACTCTAGTTTTATATAACTAGAGTTATATATATATATATATAACTCAATATGCCTTTAGTCATTTATATACATTACTTTAAAGCCTTTTGACGTGGTCTCACAAACCACCATCAGGCTTGTTAAAGTACCATATCCTGAAAAATAAAGCAAACTGACAATTTTATGTGTTACGTTTTTTTTTTTATTTTAGCAAACCACAATTAGCCAAATTTGCCTATTATAAAATCACAATATAAATCAAATATGAGTATTCAGCTTACTCTTTTCATACAATAAATTGCCTTCCCTGCTTGACAGATAATTTTAATAAATTTAGTAATAAATGCCTAAAATTTGAAATAAATAAGTAAATAAATTAATGAAATTCAATATCTGCCAATAGAATACACCTATTTTAATGTAAACAAATGAAAATAATTAGAAGCTGATTTTATTGTAATTACGATAAAACAGAAAACACTACAGTAATGTGGTTTTGGTCAAACTTAATAACTTAATAATAATGTTTTTTGCAGCTTTGTTTTGAGCACAGATCATTACAAATGCATAATCTGAAAATGTATCCACTACAACTTTATCTTAAATAATGTACAGACCAGATATATTGTTATTAATTACAGTACTATGCCATTACAAAACACCAACTACAGTAGTGGCCTCATATTATTTTACTATTTTTTTCTAGCTACTGTATATACAGTAGTTATCTCTCTAACTGAACATTCTTTTCTATAAACTCTGGCAGCACATTTAATGCCACAGACATCTTAAAATTACAATAAAGCTTTCACTCAACTTAATTGCTCCCACAGGTTGGATGGTGAAGCTGTAAAATACTGATATTTCCACAGGTTGTGGCTTGCGTTTTTCGCAGATTATCTTCTCGGATAAAATGGATTCATCCACATCACTTATTCAGGAAGTCTACCGAGTGCTCTGCTGTGATTACTGTAAGACATCTATTTGCATTCCGTATAGCTTTTAAATTTTTTTATTTCCATTGCATTTACTTTTATTATTAAAACAAAGATACGATCATATACAGAATACAAATTTATGGAGAAATTCACATAGTTCCAATGGGGGCACAAACATTTTCTTACAGAAATGCATGACATTTCAACATTTCTAATATGATACCAGTGAAAGCTCGCTAGTTCAGGTTCTGACCAGGTGATTAAAAGACCTACTGTTGAGCCTTGAGCCTTTTAAATTAAATTTCTAATAGGAAATTAAACTTTAGTAAAAGTAAACTAAATAATTATCTAGTAATGAAGATAAAGTAGCAAAAGTCACATAGTTTCTACCAATGTAAGTATTAAATATCTATTTTGAATTATAAATTGATATATAATTAAATTGCCATGTAGAAGGCCCTGGTTTAATTCCTACCCAATGCCCAAACCCCAGCCACTGGATGCAGTTCCAGTCCCGAGCCCGGATAACATGCGAGGGTTGCGTCAGGAAGGCCATCCGGCATAAAACCTGTGCCAACTTCTGTGCGGATCAGATGGTCCCCCGGGGCGACCCCTTGATGGGAGCAGCTGGAAAAAACTAACAACAAAACATATTAAATTGATGAAATGATTGTTTTCATATGAAAAGTACTGTAAGTAACATCAAAAACAGTTTTGATGTTTTTTCAGAACTGGCGTACTAAGAAAACCTTCTACATTGATGCTGTCTAGGGACTAATGAAATGCCGGGATGAGTGCGTTAATGTAACCTGGTGTTAGCAAAGAAAACAGACTAGTGTAGGCAAGTGTTTATAATGTTTGAAAATGAGCAAAAAATCTAACTCAACACTGCATAGTTATAATGATAATACATTAAATGATAGCTATAACATTAATTACATTGTGTAGCATGTGAAAGTCACCACAGATGATGAATTGGCACGATTCTTTCGAGTTACTTTAGGCGATAGCTTCTAAGTTCTTAACTAGGAATAGATGCTAAACTGAAATGATTTGATGCCAAACTAGTTAGATAGATAGATAGATAGATAGATAGATAGATTACAGTGGTTAATTGCAGTTCAGCCCAGTTTGTAAGTATGTAAAAGTATAAATAAGCCAATAATAATACATGTGTAGGTGTAATAACAAAGTAGAATTACTCAATGTTTTTTCCACACTCACTATCTGTATAGTATGGGTATACAGTTCCTTCGGTAATTTCCTCTACAGTATCGGCATTCCCAAGCTGGAGACCAAACACTAGTCACAGGCCCAATCAAAGCACACGCCCCATAAACTTCCTGTTACAGTTGCCCTTACAGACGCTTATATAAATATCAAAGAGGCCAACAGCCAATGAGGAGCACTCCACGGGTCCTACTGTACAATACATATCTGATTGTATAAAAATGTTTGGATTTGGCATGGTTTGGTTTTCCAGCCGTTTGTAACGATATTAATATCTGAAGGAAGTATCTTGATGTTGAAGATCACTTATACATGTTCATAACCAAACAAACATATCCTGAGAATACAAAACGAATAGAGCACAATGGAGGTCATGATGATGAAACATTTCCTGATATGGAGGCTGTTCATAATTGTAAGCAAAAGAGTTCTCCAGAGGGACAGCCACGGTCCTGGGAAGTAGTGACCAGGGATCAGAAGGAGCATGGTAGTTGAGACCCCTTCCTCCTTTCCTCTTCTCCCTCCCTCTCCTCCCTCTCCTCCGCATGAGTAGGTCCATATCAGCCAGCGCTCACAAACCTTTAAATGACAGCGATAACAAAAAAAGTGGGAGGTCTCTTCCAAATTGCAAACAACTTCTCAGAGTCTGCTGGTGGGAAGAGTTTAGGACTTCCTCTTAGCTGACCTTAGTGAGAAAATCAGAATAGATTTTCCAATGGGTATCGGTTATTATTAGGACTTATACGAGCAGTAATAGTAGTTGTTGTGTGGGAATGTTTTGGTAAAGCTGTACCACGAGCGATTCCTGAAAGAAATCCCTAGAAGCCTGATTTCATTAGCTTTCTTTTGAAGAACTGGTATGCAAAAGTATGTGCACCTCACCAAATAAAATAAATAAATAAGATGAATTAAATGGAATAAACACAACCTTTGTAGAGTATCTAATTTCCTACAAATGTTATTAAACAATTTCTTAATTTGATAACTTAAAAAGTAAAGAAATAGTAATTGTGGCATGATTAAAAGTTTGAATACCCTACTTATTTAAAACTAGGTAACTAAATACGCAGTAACACCCCTTTTGGCAGACATCACAGCTTACAAATGCTTTTTCTTACCAGTTAAGAGCTGATCAAGGAATTTTTGCTCAGTTTTGATTGATTGATGTTTCCAGGCAGAAATCTTATTGGTCTTATCTTGTCATATTTGGAGAACTCTGCAATGACTTTGTCTCCTAATACATATGTTTCAATATAGAGCTGGTCCCCGTTTTGCAGCTATAACAGCTTCCACTCTTCTTGGAAGGCTGTCCACAAGATGTTGGACGAGAAGGTCTGGCTCACAATCTCCGTTCCAGTTCATCTCAAAGGTGCTTGATGGGGTCGAGGTCAGAGCTCTACGCATCCCGGTCAAGTTCTTCATCAAACCATGTCTTTATAATCATTGCTTTGTGCACAGTCATGTTGGACAAAAAAAAGGCTTTTCCCACACAGTTGCCACAAAGTTGGCAGCATAGCATTGTCCAAGATGTCTTGGTATGCTGAAGCATTAAATTTGTCCTTCACGGTGGATAAGATGTTTGATTGACTTGAAACACCTGGATTCAATCATTAACAGGTTAGGCCAAATACTTTTCTCCATATAGTGTATGTCATGTTGATTTAACACTTTTTGTCCATCAGCACCTGTTGTGAGTAGCATCATTATATCTTGTTGTATCCAAGCCATTGCTCATGTGGAATTCATACTTGTCTAGTTTATATCTGTTTGTTTTGTAGTCCTAGTCGCCGTTCATGTGTGCATCACGTTACGCTTGCATTCCTCCTATGCAGATTATTTTTGTACAAGCAATGTGGAACAGTTTAGCACCGTAGAACACCACCCCTTCTGGGTCAGCTAAACCTTGTCAGTTGTCAGTTGGGGGTTTGTTTTGCCTTCCTGCCCACCCAGCATACTGGCAGTTCAATCTAAAAGCTTTATTGGTCGTCCAGATCCGACAATTTAGAGGGTGGAAATTTCTGAGTGCTTTGATATATTTTTTTTTATAACCTTTTCCCTTCATTGTTGGCATCAATTTGATTCATTTTCACATCATCAGTCAACTGCTTAAAGGAATTTATTGCTCCCTGGTACTTGTAGGCATGGGAAAAATGACTGTTAAATGTGAGATTTCTGTCCCAGGCATGTGGGTAGAGCTATGTCTGCAGAACGACCGGTATTGCCTTTAAGCGTGTTGACTACAGATTTATGATAGAGGGAGTTTTGCTTAAAGTTTTGCGTTTTGTGTAGGGTGCTTATCAACAGTCAAGTATGCACCCATTCCTTAAGACTCTGCTCTTGGGTGTTGCACTGTAGCGCTGCCTCGGGCATAAAGACGCTCTTGGGAGGGTATGGGAATGAATCTGCCTTCCCCCAGGTTCATTGATAAGACATCTGTTCCAGTTCAGGCCCACGCTGCTTTCTTTATAAGCCGAACGTGCAATTTCTTGATTCGAAAAATTCCAAATATCACAGATATTTTCAGACCACCCAAGTCTTCATCTTGACAAGCTACAGAGTGACCACCCCACCTCAGTAATCTACAGATCAAAGTATTACTGTATACTGGGCAGTGTGGGCATGTCACCCTTACTCATCAGACTCATAGGACGTTTTTTTTTACTGATAAGTTTGGTATGTCGTCTGAATCTATGACCATGAAACTTGGAATGTGATAACTACGTAAGTAAGTTTATCCTTATACTTCATTATACAGTACAATACTAGCGCAATATTCAAATCTGATTGGTCAGCAGGAGGCGATTTATCTTTTATAACTTGTGGAGCACTGTGGTATAAATCGGTCTATGTACAGGGTTCAGGGCCCAGGTTTAACCTATACACGGAGTTTGTGATTGAGGTAGAAAGTTGGAAAAGTCTCCAAATGAGACAGGAAACTGGTAGAGTATGAATGTGAGAGGAACTGAGAGTACAGAAATGCCTTCAATGATTGCAACAGATATGGCATGGCTTAATAAATGGGAGGATTCATCAGAAAGAAAACGCTGATAGCCTAAGATTATTTTCAAATCTGACTGGTTAATATCCAGAGACCAATGTGGACACAGATTTAGTTAAAAAGATGTGGATTTATTGAATACAGACACAGTGCAGTCGGTCCAAACACTGGAACGGTTCAGGTTCAGGTTGGAAATTTGTAAGAACAGAATTTTTTACTGTACTTATACTGTATAATCTCCTTGCTTTTCAATATACTTTGCCCTTCCGTTTGCAAGTTTTCGAATACCCTCATTAAAAAATGTTTACGTCTGAAGTCAGAAGTCATCAGAAGTGAATCCACGTAGACGGGTTCCAAACGGGTAAAAGTCAGATGGAGTGAGATCAGCACTAACGGAGGATGCTTTCACACCTCAAAAGTGTCGACAGAAGTGTGCAGATGTGCATCATCATGCAAGATCACAACGTCCTCGGGTAGTTCAGGCTCCAGCTCTTCAATAAGCGTCTCACTGTAACGAGCTCTGTTGACTGTTGAACCTTTTTCCTGATAATGTTCCAATACCAGCCCTTGAGAATCCCAGAAAACTGTAAGCATTGATGAATTTTCCAGCTGATGCAAACCTCAACTTCTTGAGGATGTTTCCATTCCATACTCTGCTGTTTACTCTCAGACTCGTAGTCTCTGGTAGCCATGCCTCGTTACTAGTAATGGTTCTCTTGAAGAAACTTTCACCTTCCTTAGAGTATCGCTCCAATTTTTGCATGCGGATATCCAAACACTCCTGTTTATGCTGCTTAAATGTGAATTGTTCCTGCACTATGAATAATTGCACGTTGCTCTTCTTTCGTGCAAATCACAAGTGGGGCACACATTTTTGCTCACACCGCAGTTACAAATGAACTGATGCAACACATTCACACCTGCACCAGGGAGACTTGAATTGAAACACATAGTGGGGGTACAATTTTATTTTTTTTATGTTTTTTTTTTAATTTAAACCTGGCTTAGAATTTTAAAATAATTAGAAAAAACAAAGTACATTTCAATGTCCAGAATATTTATTATTCAAGATTCTGCCACATTTCTAGTTCCCTCTTTGAACATAAGCAAATGAGTGATATTGACCAGGATATCTTCTTTCTTCAAAAGATCAGATTCTCCTTATGTCTAATCTCTTCTGTTGAAGCATGTGATGAGACATCACTCTGATGCAGGTTTTTATAAAATTACAAAAATGCGAATTGTTGACATAAATTTTCACTAGTCGTCTCAGACTCTTGCACTCACTATACTGCAACAGAAGCACACGGACTGTAATAACCTTGTTCTGTGATGTCACTGACTCACCTGAGTGTGCTAATTCATCTCCAACACTCTCTGCAGGTTCTTTGTTTTTTATACTGATTGATTATGAACCTGCAAAGCTCCATAAACATGCTCTCATGCTATGTTAGATTACATCAGCGCAGAGACTCAGGCTGAGGCCGTGCAGCTCCCATGTGGTGAATGAGACCACTGATATTCAGTGTCACTATCGAATGTTACCACAGTGAGGTAATCAGCTCTGCACAGAGAGCGCAAATTCCCTTGGGAAGTTTTTGCCATAATGTCAATATATTAAAGCTTTTTTTGGCATCAGGGCTGGAAAGCACCCACACTGAGGGTATTGTTTGCGTGAACAAAGCACAAAGACTTGAATAGGTGCATTGGATAGAAGATTATACTTTTCCCTGTTTGTAAAAAAAAGTTTTTTTTAGGGAATCGTGGATTTTGGGAGAAGGGAACACTTTATCACTATACTGGCACCTTCACAAATAATTGTAGAACATCTACTGCATAGGATACGAGTATGTTTTTGGGGTTAATTACTCTCACTCTCATTCTTTCTCAATACTGATTATCATTTATAGGGTCACCGGAGAAGCCAATCCCAGTGGACTCGGTGCAATATGCCTGGTTCACTATGGACGAAGTGCCAATGCATTATAGGGCACTACTGAGCTACTGTTGAGACACATCTTGCCAGAGAACTACAGAGCTGAGGAACAAGCGGGGCTCTTCTTATATGAGGTTACTTCTCACTCATTATTTATGCTGCTTATTCTGTACAGGGTCACAGGGGGCCTGGAGGCTGTGCCAGGGGATTTGGGAGGGTACATCCTGGATGGGATACACACACTCACTTACTCTCATATCATCTGTACCGCTGTATACTGTATACAGGGTTATGCCAAAACTTAGGGCACAAGGCGGGATATACTCTGGACGGTGTGTAGGGCACACACATACACACTCACTCTAATACGCCTAATCTGCATGTCTTTGGACACGCAAGCTCAATTGATGTGGACCCGAGGTGGGAATCGAACCCGGACCCTGGAGGTGCAAGGCGACAGTGCTAACCGCTAAGCCAACGTGCCACCTACTCATTCACATACAGTGGACAATTTGGAAATCCACCGCCTGTGGGAGGTAACCAGAGTATCCGGAAGAAACCCACAAGCATGAGGAGAACACCAGGACTTACTCACTCTCACTCACTTATCATCTATACCGCTTAATCCTGTATACAGGGTCGCTGCGGGTCTGGAGTCTATCTTAGGAAACTTGGACAGGGTGCCAATATATCACATGCACAAACATACATTCATTCACTTAAGTAATCAGAGGAAACCCACTAAGCATGGGAAGAACATGTAAACTCCATGCACACAGAGGTGGGAATCGAACCTGGCCATGAATCGAACCTGGACTCTGGAGATGCCACCAGGACTCAATTAATCTGAATAAAAAGTAATTGGATTCACAATGCAGTTGTTATTCAATTACGATCTAAATCGTTAAGCGACAATTCACCAAACGCCGATGACCCGTTTCTAAGTGTTCTCCAATGAGGACATGACACTTTCTCCCAACTGCATTGTCTTTACAGGATATCATATGAGTGCAGTTATATTTAATTCTCTGACCAAACTCCTTCCTGTTTTTATAGAAACTGTTAATGTTCACGATTATCAGGTGTTAATAAACAGAAACAGTTAGCAGAGTCTCAGGAGGTTAAAATCCTAAAAGACTTGTATAAAGGTATGGAGTGCTGATAGAGGGTTATTCATGTTCGTCCTGTGCAGGATGTTTGGAAGCGAGACCAAACTCCAGATGAAGAAAGGGTGGCTCCAAACTATGTCTGGGAACATGTAAAAATTCTTCTCTCGGCTGTCATAAAATGGCAAAGAATTAATGCCTCCTTTCTTCTGCTAATATGTTGGGACGGATCGGATTTGTTGCCGATCAAACGCGGCAGCTGTGGCGCGAGCTGAATTACACTCCATTTTGAATCGAGGCCCTTCATTCAATTGTGACATTTACAGTTGGCTTGGTTTCCCTCAAAGGGGCCTCTCGCTTTTCTGGAAAAATCCAGTGTGTGTGTGTGTGTGTGTGTGTGTGTATGCGTGTTTATGTGTGTCTCCACTTGTGAGTTCCTTGCCGCTGAAGAGGGCTGGCGGGGAAATTACTAAAACGCACATGATGTCATCCTCCCCACCACGTTATAGTGCTGTAACAAGCTGCAGATGAGGGGAGTAAATCTGCAAGTCTCTTAGGAGGCATCGGATAATCCGCCATGTTTCGATAACACATGCTACACCCTAGCCTTGATATAGCAACATACAGTATAACGACAAGGACGATGACGATGACAATAAAACAATTGCAGGATGTGTCAGTAATTGTTGCAGATGCTGGCTTTGATCTATCTTTCTTGAAATTAGATTTTTGATACTTGCAAGAAACACAAAATATACTGTACAGATATAAGATGTTGCCTAGGCTACAATGCCAAAGCAATTTTGAAGCTGTTATCCAGGTCTTTTTTTTTTTTTTTAATCCAGGCTAGAAAAACCAGGCATTCAGATTAGCTTGTTTAAGCTGTTGCAAAATAAGAGCAGACTCTAAAGAGAAAGTATTTCACAGACGAAAGCTTTTGTGCTCACTTCCTGTTCGCACATGCACTCGAACCAGTATGTACAGGTGTCAGGAACAGACTCAGTAACAAGCGCACATGCGCGTGACAAAATAAGAAATAAGAGCGTCTCAAACGGGTGGGTGGCATGCAGCACGTGTCATGGTTGACACACGCTTCAGGCTTGTCAAGATTGTTTCTTATGCTAGGATTTCCATATAGAACATTTGCATTAGATAAACAAACCATGCTTAAACTCTCTCACGTTTGGTATCTAAAAATGATACAGTCAGTAATTAAGAGAACTACCCAAGAAAGATTAGATGAAGTGAAACAAATTAGGGCATGCAAGAACAAGGAAGAGGAAGACTATAAGAGCAAAGCCAGACGTTCCAAAAATTTCCCATAATACTTAAAAAAAAAACAGTCTGTCAGAGTCTACCTTTGTTTTGACTATTTCTCAATGCACACCCCGGCAACTTCAATACCTGGAATGTAGCGAGAATGTCAACATCAGACATCCAGTAATGTGAGACATTCTACCCTTGACCTTTTTTTTTCAAAAGACAGGTCACAAATTAAAGGGAAAAATCAACACAAAGTGGTTTAATAAGGGGTTGGATCATAACGAGTGACCAAAACTGCTTTGATGTTTGTGTAGGAACACGTCTTGGTTTGCATTCTGCGACTGAAGAGATCATGCGCATCGATCCAACATGAGATCCAGTGATTGTGAAGACCATAGCATTATAGTTTACATCATTTATACCCCTTTGCCACCCAGAGGTGTCAAGTAACGAAGTACAAATACTTCGTTACCTTACTTAAGTAGAAATTTTGGGTATCTATACTTT
>JAQMYG010000004.1:19261107-19273387 GCA_030014215.1 Clariallabes teugelsi
CATCTAATACAGAAACGTGATTATATATATATATATATATATATATATATATATATATATATATGTATATATCACGTTTCTGTATGAGATGCACTGTAGATAGACAGTCTTTACAGTTTGCACAAGAGTAGCCTTAGGTTTTGCTAGGTGACAGTTTCACACATGGCCCAGATGCATGCATGCAGAAAGAGAACGGTTTCCTGTTCACCAGCATTACATAACTGCAGAGGTGGGGAAAGCTTAGCTCAGCAGCTGTCAAGCCAAGCCTGACACATGTTTGTGCTAAAATGGGGCTTTTAGGAAAGAAAAGACTCATGTAGCTCATGAGAAAAATCAAGCCAGACCAGACTAGTAAAGATCAGATCTACGGTACCAGAGTATGCAAGATATCTTCTCAGTAATAATCATACAGGACATGTTTTCATAAAAGCACTTTACTTTAATAAAGAATGAATGCAAGTAGATTTCCCTCATCTCATTATTAGTTATAATAATAAAATATAATAATAATTAGTCCATATACTCTAATACACACAATATGGCCAAAAGTTTGTGGAAACCTGGTCATCACATTCATATACTGTACGAGCCTTCCTCAAAGTTAGAGAACAAGCACACGGATGAACAATTGTGTGCTGTAGCTTTGCGGTCTCACTTCACTGGAACTAATTTGCTTAAACCTGTTCCAGCATGACAATGCCTCCGTACTCAATTTGAGCTCCGTGAAGACCTGTCATGTTAGGGTTGGAGTGGAAGAACTTGAGTGTCCTGCACAGAACCCTGATTGAACTCAACCCCACTGAACACCTTCAGGATGAAGTGGAACCGGAGCCTCTTTGACATGCCATATTCGGCGCCATCATAGCCACACTCCAAAATCTATTGGAAAGCCCTCCCGGGAGAGTGAAGCTTGTGTTTGTAACAGTAAACACAAGGGGGGAAATAAATCCAGAGTGGGATGTTCATCAAGCGCATATGGGCGTGTTGCTCTTGACGATTTCCATAAGTATTAAGTTAGTACAGAGAAAAGTTTCGACACCGATGCGCTCAAAGATAAATGACTTGTTTTCATAACGACGGGCAGATTAAAGGTCTATCTATAGATCAAAAAGGAAATGTATGCACTTCAGACAAGAAAAGGCCTGCAGTGTTCAACATGCTAACACTGCGCTGAGTGAACTGCAAGGTGAAGTGGGCACAGCCTAGTGAACGGTTAAACAGCGCTGCTTAAACAAGAAAACAGGAAACTGTTTGAACTCCTTTTGTGAAATTTATGAGATGTTAGAACAACATTAGCATTCTAAACTTAAAGGGATAGTTCTGATTCTTTCAAGTCTGTCTTAAATCTAAATGGAGGTGCATGTACCGTAAGTACATTACCAAAAGGGCTTGGTCATTTGACATTTTCCTGCTCTGCATGCCGACTGTAAGGTTTGTTACGTGGAAAACAAGAACAATGTATGTAACTGGTGCCAAATTTTGCAACCCTCGTTCCGTGCAACAATGCATTCCAAAGCTCTGCAGAGACTCAAATGTAACAAATTTAACTCTTTGTTAGTTCTTTGCTAGTTCGGGTGAAAAAGAGTTTCATCAAAATTTGTATCATAATTTTAAAAGATATCAACTCGATATCTCAGGGGTAGCTCAGGGGTCCTGCAGAAGATGGAATTTGGACCCAATTACTTATATTATATTTGCTTTCTAGGTGACAAACTTAACTGTATAATGTATAATGCCTTAGACCTATTGTAATGTACTTAAATGTATCTCAATTTTGTTTTCAAGAACTATCCCTTTAAGTTTTGTGTCTTGATGTTTTTTGGCTACCTTGTGATGTACTTCCATTCCAGGATGTACATTGTTTCTGGGAATGGCTCCGGATACACAGTGACCCTGACCAGGATAATTAAACAGTTACTGAAGATGGATGAAGGAGTGTGTCGGCTCATCTCTTGCTATCATTACTGCTCAGTTTAGTTTTGGAATATTTATTCCTTGACTCTTCTGCAAAGTATACATTCGGGCGCTTAAACCGCATCACATCAAATTGTGTTAATAAGAAATGCTTGTGATTTTTTTTTCTAAGTGCTTCCTTGCTTACTTCTAAGCACCTTATGTTGTCAGGTAGTGTATGGACTGAATGCAGCATGCATGATAAAACACTTCACTCTGGACTGACACCTTGTGGTCAAAGGATGCCAAGATAGTCGATTGAAGAAGTCAAGTTTTATTTTGTACAGATAAGTTCATTTGAAATAAATAAGGTGCATAAATAATTAAAACAGCTTTCTTCTTTGTGTGCAATTTTGACAAATAATCTGAATCATTAATGTGATTATGATACAAAAATACTCCCAAAAAATTTATTCCTATGATGATTAATGATATGTGCTCTAAAAGTATTATTGTCCATAAAACTATTTCTGTATATCATTTATACAAGAATAACATAACTTTATAAGAAAATTAACATTATATAAGAATATAAGAATATTTGTAGTACAATCTAAAGATTTCTTAAATACTAATAAAGAGTTACTTAATTTAATTCACAGGAGCTTAAACATCATGTTCAGGGATTTCTAGGCCGCCTCTGAGCTCAGTGTCCTGTACAGCAGCATGTATGCAGTATGACTGAAACATCACATTAAAAAAATTATTACAAAAATGACATAATAATTGTGAAATACATAACCCTGCCCATTCTAAACGGCCAAAACAGTATTGGTGCTGATTTTAGTTTTATTACTTTTTTATGTTATACATATAATACAGAAAATGTGTGTGCCAAAGAAGCTACTTCTGAAGTGTTTATGCAACATGGAAATGACAAATCTTGCTTCTCTAAAAATGTCACATTTTCACACAAAAAAAGCCATTTTCAACTTCAAAAATAATAATTTAAAATGCTAATTATTCATATTTGTTAATGAGAATTGATATTAAAAGTGATTTTATCTGATAAAATATAAATGGGTATGGGATCGGGAGATAAAAAGCATTAAGTATTATAAAAAAAATGGTGTCATATGATCTAAAAATGCACTTTTTTATCTGGGTTAGGTGAGACACTTTTTAGTACAAATACCATGTTAATGCTAATAGAATTTTTTTTCAACTTTACCTGAAGCGTTCACTTCCACCATATGTTTCCTGAACCGCCTCCCAGCTGACCTACAAACAACATAAACAAATTTTGTTCCAGATGTTAACGCTTAAGTTAAATGTAAAGTGCTCTACACTCAGTGGCAGCTTTAATCAGAGTGTTTGTACTCTTGGTCATTCATGCAACAGGTTATGAGGTGCTTTTCTGCTCATCATGGTCATGAGTGTTAGGTTATTTAATCTCTGGAAATCTTTACCCATCAGGCAGCTTTCTACACTCTTTTAAACTCTCTACACATGACAGCGGCCAACCAAGTAAGGGAAAAGGCTATCGACTGACAGCATTGTTATCTGCACATGTGTGAGCTTACAGACGTCAGCGATTGACTAGTGTCGCTAGAGAGACTACGCCTGCGAACATGGCCAACTTTTGCTTACGTATGTAACTGTTGACTTCCTATCCCCTTCTGACTTCTGATCTCTCTCATCGACAAAACTGCTTCTCTTACTTTTTTTTTGTTTAAACTCTAGAGAGAAATGAATGTGGGTGAAATCCCCTGGAGATTCAGCAGTTTCTGAAATACTCCTGGCCCCAAGAACAGCCACGCCATGGTCACTGAGATCACTTTGTAATTTCAAGATTAATTCACTGAGATCACTTTTTCCCTCATTCTGATGTGTGATATAAAACTCTAACTTGCAACTTCATACTTGTATGAATTGACCTACTACAACATGATTGGCTAATTGGGTATCAATGGCAGTTTTAAATTAATTGCTGACAGGTTATTAAAATGGAACTCGTCTTACTTGAGACGTGTGGCTGTCATCAATATAATACCACTGGCGGTCCGTGGAGTAGATGTACGCCGTGTAGTGCCCAAACATGGACGTCCCGGCGTGAACTATGACTGCGTACAATCTGTACCTGCTCTGAGACTGTGAAAAGACATGCCACGTTTATAACCCTATAATACATCACTAAACATATAGTATTTCCAGCTTTTAATAAACAAAGTTTGGAGTAAACAAAGCTACATAGGAAACTTTACCAGTTGGGAGTATTCCTCAGGTAATATTTCAGACAGGTTTATAGTTTCAGGGAAACTGACTTTGAGATTCAGTTTTCTTGGATAGTTGCTGGTTTTCCTGACCCTTTTCAGATTGAAGCATAGGATCGACGGCAGTGAAACAAGCCTGTAGCCCTATTAAACAAACAACAACCATAAACATCCTCATTACCACCACCACCATCATCATCAACACCACAACCACCACCATCATTATCATCCTCACCACCACCACAACCAACACCACCACCACCATCACCACCATCATGATCATCACCATCACCCTAACCAACACCAACACCATCATCATCACCATCATCATCATCATCATCATCATCACCATCATCACCACCACCATCACCATCATCACCACCACCATCACCATCACCACCACCATCACCACCAACATCATCACCATCACCATCGTCATCAACACAAACACTACCTTCATCATCACAACCACCATAACCACCAATATCATCACTACCAACACCAACACCACTATCATCATCACCACCACCATCATCACAAACACTACCACCACCACCATCACCACCAACACCACCATCAACATCACCACCATCATCACCACAAACATTACCACCATCATCACCACCACCATCACCACCACCAACACCATCATCATCACCACAAACACTATCACCATCATCACCATCACCACCATCACCACCAACACCATCATCATCACCACAAACACTACCACCATCATCATCACCACCATCATTATAATCACCACCAAAACCATCATCATCATCACCATCACCACCATCACCACAAACGCCATCACCATCACCACCACCACCATCAACACTACCACCATCATCATCACAACCACCATCACCACCACCAATATTATCACCACCAACATCACCACAGACACTAGCACCACCATCATCATCACCATCAACATCACCACCATCATCACCACAAACACTACCACCATCATCTCCACCACCATCACCACCACCAACACCATCATCATCACCACAAACACTATCACCATCATCACCATCACCACCACCACCATCATCACCATCAACATCACCACCATCATCACCACAAACACTACCACCATCATCTCCACCACCATCACCACCAGCAACACCATCATCATCACCACAAACACTATCACCATCATCACCATCACCACCACCACCATCATCACCATCATCACCATCACCATCACCACCAAAACCATCATCATCACCACAAATACTACCACCATCATCATCACCACCATCATTATAATCACCACCAAAACCATCATCATCATCATCACCATCACCACCATCACCATCACCACAAACACCATCACCATCATCACCACCAACACTACCACCATCATCATCACAACCACCATCACCACCAACAATATTATCACCACCAACACCATCACCATCATCATCACCACAGACACTAGCACCATCATCATCATCACCATCATTATGATCAAATTGTAAGACCTGAACAGACGGCATCTTCTTTTCACATCTGCCACAGTAAAAAGCTTCGCTGCCTTCCAACTTCTGGCACTCGAAAAACATTTTCATACAGTCCTCCTGGAAAAGAAAACAACATTAGCTTAATCGGTGGTGAGGAGCTTGCATGATAATGAGTCAGCTAAATATTGCAAGAGAAGCAGCATGAATATGGAGTGCAGATGTTTTTCTTTCCCAATGTGGGAATTCTGATGTGGAAATCTAAACATTTTCATATTTAAAGGAAACCTCCACCCTGAAAATATGTTTAAAATGTTGAAATATTTGTGATGTGTGTTTAGCGATTCTGGCAATAATTTGTTGCCTGGTGCTGGTGTATTTTCTTTATTTCTGTGACAAGACAGTGAACGTTTGAAGAGAGTAGTAGCAATGGTGTAACAGGAGGAACAAATGTACTATAGTGATGTCAAACGCAGCTTTATGCCATCATCTCCTAACAGCAGGAGTTTCTCTCGCAGTGATGTTCAGTATCATGTCAATGAGAAATCCAGACAGACACAGTGGAGACAGCAGACACTGGACACAACGTTCCTGAGTGCTGGGCGGCTACAGAACAGTACAGTACAGTACAACTACACTCGGCTACTCATCTAGCTATAATGATCACTAAATACAATGAGCACAAAGTTAAATGCTAAAGTTTTAGAACTTAAGTCCAAGTATATGGACTTCGCCTTTTGTTATTTGAAAACGATTGGATTGTAATGTAGACTTTCAGCTTTAACTTAAATTGGGTTTAACAAAAACATATGACATAAGTCCCTCGACTGTCACAGCCTCAAAAGTAATCGGACATTTGACTGATAAGCAGTTCCCTGCCCAGTCGTATCCTGTTTCCTTGTTATTTTGTGACAAATCCATTGCGGTGGCGGTTGTCGTAAAGAGGCACAATTATAGAAATTGCATCATCGTTCAAATACTTATGCACCTACACAGTGTGTACAGATAAAGAGGTTAAAGAACTGAATAGGCTTAAGGATACATCTCTCTTTAGGTAGAAATCAAGTTAATCAATATCAAGCTAATTTCAATGTAGCCGCTATCAGCGGAGAGTCGAGGAGCATTCTGGGTAATGTAGAAAACTGTGAAGCAAAGATAAAATAAATCATAATATCAAGTTGATTGTAAAGATTAATATGCGAGCCATAATAATTGGATTTTCTTTTAAATAGTGGATTTACTGTATACCTCCAGATATTATATATATATGATTTTAATATATGATTAAATTTGTGATTTTATAAGTATCATGATATTATAAATATTCTAATTCGACATTACATTTTCCCCCGATTACGTATAACATTAGTTTTCTTATTTAAAAAACCAAGTGCAGCATTTAAACAACACAAACTAACTTCAAATCCCATTTCTAACTGAGATGCACGTATCTCTGTTTTCTGCTATAATTATGAATTCTAAACAAACTTAGCAAATAATTCACACCTAGCACATGGGATAAAAATGTGTAAATAGTTCAGAGTGCGCCATCTGTAAGGATTATAAAGAAACGACGATGTTTTACCGCCTCAGATCCCTCTAAAGTCTCAAAACTCAACTTAAAAGTGGGCAGCTTCTAACGCAATTTCAGCTCATTTTGAACATCAGGAAGACCAGCTTACTTTCTTTTGTAAATAATGATAGAAGGGGCCCAGGAAAAGAAATATTAAGTCTAACAATTGTGCTTTAACAGTATAAAATCTAAATCATCAATTGGCATGTTTGATATTATACTAACAAATGCAAATAAGTTAAAGCTTGATGATGAGTAACACTATGAAGAAGATGAATATTTCAGCGATATATCCACAGAACCACAGTCATTTTGATGAATAAGGTATTTGTCCTCACCAAGGTGCTCGTCCTCTCAGGCAGATGTAGTGGAAAGCTGAGGAAGAAGTTGGGGACACGGTGCTCATTCTCACATTCGGAACAGCGACAGAATCCTTCCACCTCGATCTTGTAAAGATTTGTTATGGCTGTTGCCTGCGACAAAACGCAACAATCATACGATGTCGCAGAACATCATTGTGTCGATGACATCATGAAGATCTTTCAAATCCATCTACAGCATAATAACACCTCTAAATACATTATGGTCTGCATGATATAATCGTATGTCATAGTAGGAAGGACATTTTGCATTCTTTTTGTCCATGCCACTTGTATGTGTTTATGCCTTATCTATAATTTTTAAAACATCGACTAAAGAGGTAAATTATGAACCCACGGTTTGCTGGTCGGACATCTGCTTCTGAATGAGGTTTAGGATGGTGTGGAACACTTCGTCAGCATCGTGTTGCGTTAACCCTAAAGCAAAACACTTTATTCAGAAACTGCTAATAAAAAATCATAAGCCTAAATGTTCAGGACATATTTAAGCAATTATTGTTCAGCTACACTGGTATATCATGTAATGGAAATATGGCAGATCACATACGGCAGACGTTATTATAGTGAAGGCAGTTCAGAAAATCTTGATGAGGACGGTGCTGCTTATTATCCTTCATGGCTTCTAATGCTCGTTTCAGCTCCAGTGGAACATTGTGATCATGGGATTCCTCAGGCTGCCATCTAAACGCAAAAATATCAGGCACTTTAAAAACCATTTGTGCTTCTATCCTTTCATAAACAGTTGAGTCTAGAATATTACATACAGTGGCTTGCAAAAGTATTAGCTACAATAATAGCCTCCAGAGGCTTTTACAGCGGCCATTATGCATGATGTGTGCACCCTGATCCACCTATCACTTTGGAATAGGGTCAGTCTTGACTCATCAGACCACAAAATCATTTTGCATTGCGCCATAGTCCAATCTTTATGCTTTCTAGCAAACAAAAGTTTTTTTTCTGATTAGTCTGGCTAACAAGTGGGGTTTTCTTATGGCCACACAGCTGTTTAGTACCAATTCTGTGAGTTCTCATCACATTGTGTGTGTGTATGGAAATGCTACTTTCACTATTAAACATAGCTTTGGTTTTAACAATTGATTTTTTACCATGCAACTTTACAAAGTGGGCAGCATGGTGGCATAGTGGTTAGCACTGTGGCCTGGCACCTCCAGGGTCGAGGGTTTGATTCTCACCTCAGGGTCTCTGTGTGTATGGGAGTTTGCATGGTTTCCTCATGCTTGGTGGGTTTCCTCCAGGTACTCTGGTTTCCTCCCACAGTCCAAAGACATGCAGATTAGGCTAATTGGTGTTCCCATATACTTATATATCCCATATGTGTGACATATGTTGGATTGGCCTTGTGCTCAAAGTCTACTGAGAAAAGCTCCAGGCCCCCCAAGGCCCTGTACAGCATAAGCTGTAAAGATGATGAACGAATGAATGAACTTCGACAAGCATTAAAGCGATCTCAGCAGCACGGTGGTGTAGTGGTTAGCACTGTCACCTTGCACCTCCAGGGTCCGGGTTCGATTCCCGTCTCTGTGTACATGGAGTTTGCATGTTCTCTCTGTGCTTGGTGGGTTTCCTCCCACAGTCCAAAGACATTCAGATTAGGCTAATTGACATTCCCAAATTGTCCATGGTGTGTGTGTCCTGTGACGGATTGACACCCTGTCCAGGGTGTACCCTGCCTCGTGCCCTAAGCCTCCTGGGATAGGCTCCAGGCCCCCCTGCAACCCTGAATACTGGATAAAGCGGCATAGAAGATGAGTGAGTGAGTAAAGTGATCTCCATTCATAATTTTTTTTTGCCCAAGCACATTTCTTCCACAAAGTTGATGATTCAGCACTATCCTTCCAGGTTTTGATACATTAATGTGTTGATGGGTTCTTAACCCAGGTCTTGTTATTTCAAATCTCCCTAGTTGTTTTCTTTGCTTTATGCAGCCCAATAATTTGACCCTTTTGAAATGACGACTTTTTCCCCAGGCAGTGTATTTTTAGATGTAGCATGTTCCATTTTTATGTTCGATATACATAATTTTGTTGTTTATACTGTTATATATTTACAGTATTTAAAACCCACGTGTCGTATTATTTACATTTATCAAACAAGTTTGCTTTATTGTAGCAAGAATTTTTAAAGTCAAATGGCAACCTGGCTTACCTGCTGAGCAACTCCTGTAATTCTGTAGTGGCTGCAAAAGACTGCAGTAAAGCATTTATACAGCAGGAGAGACCGCAGTTCTCAAGTCCTCTCACACCCGCACCTGTGTGTGCTGAATGATATAAGCATTGCATATAAATTTAAACACATTTCATTCATGTGTACTCTCTCTTTCCTAATAAAAAAAAAAAAAAAGTGAATTTTTGATGCATGTGAATTTAGAATATTAAACACTTTTATTTCAAATTTCATTGGTTACTATATCACACAGGAAAAGACCTGATTTGATTGATCATGGTTTGTTGTTTACAGGGCTGTGCAGACTTTTGCTGCGAAAAAAGAGACAACTCACCTAAGGTTCTAGTGTAACTGCAAAAAGTAGTTCTCGAAGACCAAGCCATTCCCATCTGGGGAAAATGTAAGCTGGAGCTGGAAGACAGAGGCAGTATTGAGGAGAGTTTACACGATTATACCTCGCAACAGTAGTGTTATTACAATAACATTACACCAGAAGTGGGGGGTAACTGAGAACATTGTACTGATTACTGAGTAATTTGTTGTTGTATTTAATTAAAATTTTCACATATCTGTACTTGGACTAGTTTTATTAGAGGATACTTTTTACTTCGCGGCACATATTAAGTATTATATTAATTTCTGTATAGCACCGTGTAACCTAAACAAAGTGTGGTGTAGTATTTGAAGTGGACGTGTCGCCACCTGCTGACTCTTATGCATAATTGCATGCCCTGCCTTTCCTAATAGCGTAATGGGTATTTTAAAGCGAAGAAACAGCGAAGAAAACGGCACTTTCACAATCGATCAATCAAGAGAGAGAGAGAGAGAGAGAGAGAGAAGGGTGCACTATAGAAAAAGTTTCTGTGATCTAATACTGTAAAAGCCCTGTACTTTTGATAATTTTGATCAGCAATTCTGTACTTTTACTCAAGTACACAAGTACATGGGGGACTTCTACTTTTACTTAAGTACAGGATTTGTGCAGGCACGATGGCTTAATGGTTAGCACTGTTGCTTTGTACCTCCAGGGTCTGGGTTCGATTCCCACTTCAGGTCTGAGTTTGTATGTTCTACCCGTGTTTGGTGGGTTTCCTCTCAAAGGAAGATTATGCTAACTGGTATTCCCAAATTGCCTGTAGTGTGTAAATGAATGTGTGTATGTGATGGATTGGCACCCCGTCCAGGGTGTATCCTGCCTCTAGCCCTAAGTCTCCAGGGATAGGCACCTACACAACCAGTTATATACAGTATTTTAGTCCTGAAACTTACTGCACACTTTCTGTAATGTATCTGAATGTATCCTGACAATGTCTACACTCTAACATACAGTACTTAGCAACAGACTTAGCGAAAACTTTAGCATAAACACATTCATGGTAACAATGAACACATTTGTTATTTAGAACCTTATTTAACAAAATGGTGTGAAATAAATCACTTACCTGGAGTGCAGCTTTAACGCTCGTCAGGCAAACCGGTGATACACTGAGCTGCTGGTGTAAACATTACTCAAAGCTAATCTGAACCAGACGTTGAAGAGTTTTACTTTCACTTTCCTTTCTTTCATAACTTTCTATTCTGTGTGGAGCAGCAACTTGCTCAACATGTTTGTTTTTTTATGATACAGTATATAGAAAATATAGAATATATCTAGCATTATACTGCATCATATTCCACAGGTTTTTTACTAACATTTAGAGCTTGTCTATTCAAACTTCAATAAAAATGCTTTTTGTACTGGAAGTTTATTGGTTGCTGTACAGGGTTCACACACTTTTGGATAAAAAATAAATATATAAATCTATGACTTTTTCATGACAGATTTTTCAACAGTTGATTAAAAAAGCTTTTTGTTCTACCCATTAAGGAAAAGTGAACTAAAGGAGTTATGTGCATCACTGCACAACACCATAACAAGCAAAAGAGCTAACTGTTCCTTCTAGCCATGACCAGAAAGATAAAAATTCTACTAATTTTCATTGTGAGTGAAAAGTAGATTTAGATTTACATTTAGGAATTCTCATCCAAAGCGACTTATAAAAAGTGTTTTGAAGTTTCCATCACTGAATAGATCACTGTGAACTGCCATATGCTGGTCTGACTGTCTACCAACTTGAATTTTTTTTTTTTAATGCATCAAAATAGCCCTTTCAGTTTAATTATATTGACAGATTCAGTAAACTCGAAAATCAATGAATTTAAAATTCTATATTAAAATAATCGAATCTTTATAGTGAACATACAAAAATAAGGTAACATGGGTTTGAATTGAATTGAATTAATTAATTTGGTCATGATCATCAACTGGCGGCCCGCGGGCTGAATCCGGCCCGCAACTGGATTCCAAAATTGTGAGGATCAAAAAGAAAATAGTGAGAAAAGAGTCTCTTGTCTGAATAACCACCATTTATGACTATATTTAGGCTACACGCCGAAATGAGGACAGACTCAGACAGACTAGCGTTAAGCATTTATTGTTTCAAACAGGTTAAAAAAAAAAAAAAAAAA
>JAQMYG010000004.1:19281287-19293659 GCA_030014215.1 Clariallabes teugelsi
GCATTTCACTGCATATCGTACTGTGTATGACTGTGTATGTGACAAATAAAATTTGAATTTGAATTTGAATTTGTATAAATATGATACATAAAATACCATCACAGTGCTGTATATGTGATGAATAAAGGCTTAATCACTATTCACAACTGTGGTAGTCAGAAAGGCATCTCAGCACACCCAGAACATTGACCCTTGGTGGATGGGATATGACAGCATTAGGTCGCACTCCTGTCTACCAAGAACAGGAATCCTAATAAGCACAAACGGACCCAAAGCAGAACAGATAAAAATTTATTAGTTAGTTGATTAGATAACTGCATGAGTGTGGAGCTGTTCCTAATGAAGTGGACAGTGGTTGAGTATACTACTAGATAAAAAAAGACTACTACAGGTCTACTTAAATATAAATTACAGAGTATATTTCATGAGAACACACGGTAATCATATATTTCACCCTACGTTCTCTCCTTTGTTTGCAGTACTCAATTTAAAAGCTGAACTACTGTAACTCATGTTTGTCTTCAATACCTGAAGCAACTTTTAGGAAGTGTCTGCAGTGTACATAATAGATGATGAAGTAAGAATTAAATGTAGCACACAAAAATCCCAAGGGAACCTCGTGAAAGACACGATCCTTTATCGGCTTTGCAAGTAATAGTCATGGTTGGGTACAGTGCTGATCAAAAAAATATTACAAAATACAATAAAAAAATAATTAATTCAAGAAGCTATTTTCAAACTTTAACACATAAATAAATATTCTCTCCTTTTACATTCATGTACATGGTCAATCATACAGTATTTCAAAATAAACAGAGTCAGTCAATGTTTATTCACACAATCTCTGGCCACTGATTGCTGACCATGGCCTCGGTGTCCATGAGCTGACCTCGCTCTGTGAGTAAGCGCATCAGTTTTTTCCTTCTTCTCCATGTCACTTTTAACCCATAGTCCCTCTCTGGTGTGTCTCTCACTAACAAGTTTTCAGTTCTCGGGGGGGTTCTTGGATCATTCGGGGAAAAGAGGAGACTGCGGAAAAAGCGTTCACAGCGTGGCATTTCTGGAGTCTGTATGTGAGGAGGCGTGAGAACGCCGTTAGTGTTAGGTGTAGACGTTCGTGCTGTAACGCTGTTCGATGCTGTCAGTTTCTCAGCTGCAGAACCAGTGTTTTTAGGGGTTACTTTAGCTCCTGACGTAGTAGCATTATCCCTTCGAGTGTTTAGAGACGCCAGCCTTGGCGTATCGTCGCGGCTGACTGGAGAAACGATTCGGTCTCTATGACTTTGAGGAGGTTGTACTTCTGGAGAATCCCCATCACGCGAGACAGCACTCTTTCGACCGAGACCTCTGCGACATCTCAGTGGAACCGAGTTACTTGTGTCAAACTGCAAAGCAGGGTATTTGCAAAGAGCTGCTCTTCTAACTTGTGTTGAATGTGATGTTCCATTTAAAGTGCTTGCGGGGAGGTGATTCTTTTTCTTCTTCCTCCTTTGACCACCATATCCTATTGCTGTATCTTCCAGCGTGGTAAACTGAGGAGACACCTACATCAGATAAAACATACTGCTTATGTCATTTTCATTTTCAGAACCCAATGCAAAATATAATGATTTTTACAGATAATGTACATACAGTATAGACAAACTCCTTAATGTGCCCTGTTAGTTCATACATCTAAGAAAGTTTTTTGTAGGAAAGTCTAGGAACTGCATTTACATCTTTGCTTTTACTGCAAAATTAAGTGGCTATTCAACGGCTAAGAAACGTCATGTAACGATTATACACATATATATTCCGTAATAAGAGGAACATTCAAGTCAAACTGGGACTTATGATTAATAATAATAAATAATTTCTTCTGAATAAGGCGTAAAACTGATTGACTTTCACAGAAGACCCTAAGCACAGTATGGTGAAAAGACTCTTAGTCGCAGTAAAAGATCTGAATGCAAAACGTTTTAAAGAAGACTGGGCAGGCATGCATCATGTTCCTGGTCGAGGTGGTTCAGCGCTGCAGTCATTCCCAGGAACAGAAGTAAGTAAGTAAGTAAATAAATAAAGCATTTCAGATATAAAGCGGGCAGCCTGACCATGGCTCCACTGTACTGAGAAAACTTTCTACCTTGAAGGTATCCAAGCAGTAGTCAAACGCTGGCATAAGTCCATCAGTGTTGCAGGGGATTATCACTCACTCATTGTCTATACTGCTTTATACAGGGTCGTGGGGGGCCTAGAGCCTATCTCAGCAGACTTAAGGCATGACACCCTGGGCGGGGTTCCAATCCATTGCAGTGCAAACACACACCACACACATTAACACACTAAGGACAATTTGAGGAATGCCAGTTAGCCTAATCTGCTTTGAACTGCGGGAGGAAACCGGACCACATGGGGAGAATGTGCACTCTCTATGCACACAGGAAACCCTGAACCTGGAGGTGCGAGGCGACAGTGCTAACCACTAAGCCACCGTGAGGCCTGCACAATCAAAAGTCCCACTTAAACTTGAACGCCCCTCATACATTTCCGGAACGGAATGACAAATACGATTTTGTTAAGGAATTTTTTTTTTTTTTTTTACAAATATGTCAAATATAAACAAACTCCTTAATATACCTTATTAGTGTGTACATCCAGGGATGTTAGACTATATTAGGTATACACAATGTATACATTTCGCTGAAGAGTGCATGTGACATTCACAGTGTGACATAAACGCCTGGGACGCACTACCTGTGCAAACAAACAAACAAAGTAAAGTTGGAGCCCCTCTGTACAGTTTTACAAAAAGGAAATGCATAGATAATAAGTGTAGAAATGTGTCTTTTAAGTGTAAAACTTCCTTCATTCATGGACCCTAATTTGTAATTTAATATCATGGTGAATAATTAAAATACAAACGATTGTGTCTGACGTAATCGGGTGACTTTTTCCAGCGTGCTTTTAACAACTTTCCCATAAAAAAAAGGGGGGGTTTATTAAATTACCCAAGAGCGATCAGGGACGCATTGTCGTGCTCGCTCTGAAACCACTGCCCTCGGGTTAATGGCGCTCCGTAGCTGAGGTCCGTACTGGTGGCTGGATCCATTCCTGGGCTGCTCTACAAACAGCAGCTGAGATCTGTGCGGGTTCAGGAGCCTCTTTCTCTGTGTAGCGCGAGGCATCTGACTTCATCATAAAAGTTTGCAGTTCATGTCCTGTGTTTAAAAAAAAAAAAGTACACACATTCAACGGTAAACATAATGTTTAGCCTTTTTGCACAAACAAACCATTGTTAAAAAGTACCAAAAAAGTTATTTAATACATTTATTCTTTTCTTTTACTTTTTGACCGTTTTCCTCGGCTCCGCTGTATACAGCCGTACTTCCTTTTTTCTCCTGATTGGTGCGTCACACACCCTGTACCCCGCGCCGATTGGTCAGTCCTAGTCACGTGACAGAAATTTGATAGGTCTGCGCCAAAATTCAAACTTGCCTGCGTGAAGAAGACGGAAGTGGCGAGTTTTATTAAACCTTCTCGGTTTAATGAAGTTACGATTTCATAACGCGAGATCATTAAAGAAAAAGTGATAAACTGATGAGAACGGATATAATATGAAGGTTTGCTTGCATTTATTTTAACTACTTTGCTTGGTTACGGATAAATGCTTTATTTGACTGTAATCACCATTTGTAGTATGAATGAGCTCGGGTCCTTTGTGTTAGCATTACATGCGCAGGAATAGCTATAGGGCGCAGTCTGGCATGATAAAATTAAACCCATCAACGCAGATATGTCTTATAGATTAACCAGTAGTTAATTACATGCGAAATTAGCGTCTGATCTAATGTGAATGAATGTTGTAGAGTATATGGTAAGAAGGCGTAGTGCCGCGATGCTGGCTGCTTGGATAAAACATGACGTCATGGCAGTTTATTGATATACATTTCGGTTTTTTTTTCTTGTTCGCACATTAGATCATATGATCAGTTGTAACGGTATTAGGTTCCAGATGTCAAACGTTATTACAACTGTTTTCATTCGAAACATCTGTACGTTAAGAGGAATAATAGACATAACTCTCAAAATCCGACAAAATCCTCAAGGTATGTGCTAAATAAAAGGAAATATAAATGATACATTTATGTATGAGAACTTTATACATATATTTAATCTGACACTGGAGTTAGCTAACGTCAAAAGTGTATTATTAATAAAGACAACACAACACAGTTGGACCAAACAGCCAGTAAGAAAAGGTTTTGTCTGTATATTGGTCAGAAAAAATGTCTGTATTGTCTGGCATAAAACTGTCTGGACAGAATTGGCAACTTTGAAACTTTGACAGTCCTTAGGTATTCGCCTGAAGTTAAACCTGTGGAATAATTTAAATCAAAATGTTGCGTGGAAGTGAACTTATGAGTAGTTATGATTAAACTGCAAGTTTTGACAGCGTACTGCTCATCTGTCAAACTGTGGGCGCGTCATAAATCAACCGCTGGAAAGAATTTAATTAAACTTTTGAAGTACTTGGATATCTGCCTGACGATCACCCTGCACCAAAAGTGAAATAAAAATTTTCCAAAGTAAATGTGATATGAACAGTTTTCTGCCGGATTTAATAATCAACTTTAAAATAAGCTACTTGCTGAATGTAAACAAACACCTGTACCAATAGATATTATTTAGAAAAGCTAAATTGGATGTTTGTACTGAGATTTTTGTTGGTTTCCAGAAATCCGATCTGCTATGAACAGGACGATGGCGAGTCCCCGGAGACCGATCATCCTCAAGAGGAGGAAACTCCCGTTTCAGAGAAACGAATCTGAAGGGCCGCAGAGCAAATCATCTCGGACGCCCTCCGGAGCACGGTCCTTCCCAGATGGCATTTGCCTCATGGATCACCCGACGATGCCGGACACGCAAGTGGTGGTCATACCAAAAAGCGCTGATCTTCAGAGCGTCATCGACGTCTTGACCGTCAAGGGGAAGGAACACGGCGCGCAGGGACCGACTAAGTTCATCTTGCTGAGCGGAAGCAATGGATCCGAGGCTGGGGTCAAAGCCCTCGGTGATGCCACGCCAAAGAGCAACAACAACCTCGCACCTGAAGCGTGTGCAACTGGAGATGCCAAACCTCTCCTGATGAGCAGACGTATGTATTCAGTTATAAATCATATACTGTATGATTATAATGGTGGCAGGGTGGCGCAGTGTGTTAGCACTGTCGAATTGCACCTCCAGGGTTTGGGTTCGATTCCCACCTCGGGGTCTGTGTGCAAGTAGTTTGCATGTTCTCCCCATGCTTGGTGGGTTTCTTCCCACAGCCCATGGACATGCACACTAGGCTAATTGGTATTCCTAAATTGCCTGTAGCATGTGAATGTTAACCTGAGGTTCTAACACAGTCATAAAAATGGGAATAAATACAATGATGATCATTAGCTTCCACGGCCCCAAGTTGGACTACAGAGGTTCCTGGATTGATGGATGATTATAATATCACTTTTCTTTCTGTAATTGGCAGTGAAGAATGAACCAGACTGCAGTCTACTAGACGACAGCCTGACGAACATGCAGTGGCTGGGGAAGATGGACGCAGAAGTCGATGGTACTGAGACGGAAATGAAAGAATCCAATAAAGAGAACTTACCTTGCGGTGTACAGGAGGTATAGTGCATTTATTGTTCTTGCTATGCACAGTCTTTATAGGTCATTGCTTTTTTTCCCCCCTGCACCTGCTGCAAATGCTCATGTGACAAACCTTTGAATCTTTTTATCATTCCACGAGAGGTCTAGAATTAGAATACAGTGCACTTCCTTTACATACACTTTAAATAACTGCCATTTAATCGCTCTTTGCTACTATTCTTTTTGCATCAGCAACATGAAAGCTTTTTAGATGCCTGCAAACACATTTGACTTAAATTTTCTACATAAAGGATAATTATATATATATTTACATTTTACATTTAGGCATTTGGCAGACGCTTTTATCCAGAGCGACTTACATTTTTATCTCATTATACATCTGAGCAGTTGAGGGTTAAGGGCCTTGCTCAAGGGCCCAACAGTGGCAACTTGGTGGTTGTGGGGTTTGAACCTGGGATCTTCCGAACCGTAGTCCAATGCCTTATATATATATATCAAATATATATATATATATTTCATTTATTTTTAAGGTATGTTTGGAAATGGTGAATGGTTTTGCACATAATAATGCAGACATGATAAACATACAGTACTGCATATAACAACTTTTGTACTACAGAAAATATGGTGCCAAGACTTTTGCCCAGTATTGTGTGTGTGTAGTACAAAAGTTGTTATATGCAGTACTGTATGTTTATCATGTCTGCATTATTATGTGCAAAACCATTCACTATTTCCAAACATACCTTAAAAATAAATGAATAAATAAAATAAGTAATGTTACAGAACAATATTTGCATGCCTGTAAAGAAAGCAACGTATTACATGACAGACCAGTTTGCACATGTAAGCGCAAAAAAATAGGGAAAAAAACAGGCTTCTGGATTTTGCATGAAAGAAGAAAGGAGCGAGTGTGACACGGTTATGAGAAGAACTCTGGCATGTTCTCCAGCACGCTCAGTAAAACCTACCAGCTTTTTTTATTCATAATAAAACACTACTGATTATTTCCCAGCAAAGAGATACCATGTTTATTTTATGACTCTTTGATGTTCTTTGTAGATGTTTCTTTTATGTAGAAATGTTTTCAAAACATCTTTGCTTCTGGCATTTTTTTTTTTGTACTTTTGCACAATACTGTAGAAAAGGAAAACAGCTAGTAGGTTTTACTGAGTGTGCTGGAGAATATTTGATCTGGTGTCACATTTGCTGCTTTCTTTTTTTCATGCAAAACCCAGGATCCTACATTAGACTGAGATATTATTCGTTATTTATATGTTTAGATATATATGTTATTTATAATAAAAGATATGTTTGGAAATTGTGAATGGTTTTGGAGATACCAATACGGACATGATAGGCATATATAACAACATGAACAGTGCGAAAGACTTTTGCACAGCACTGTATATCGAGTCCCTGTTTGTCTCCTTTAGCCGCAGCAGCCAGAGGAAGACGAGAGCGCGGCAGATAAAGGTCCTTTGTCAGAAAGACCTCCTTACTCCTATATGGCGATGATCCAGTTCGCCATCAACAGCAAGAAAAACAAGATGATGACCCTGAAGGAAATCTATAACTGGATAGAGGATCATTTCCCCTACTTCCGAGATGTAGCTAAACCCGGTTGGAAGGTAATGAACTGATTGTATCTTTTACAGTGTTTTCCACCCTGCATGTTTATCATTGTAAGGCAAAAATCATGCAGTGTGTGTTCATGGCTTTGATTAATGTACGCATTACATGCTCTTTCTTTTTTTTCTTTTTTTTTTCTTTTATTAGAACTCCATTCGGCATAATCTCTCCTTGCACGACATGTTCGTCCGAGAGAGCACCCCGGATGGAAAGATCTCCTTCTGGACCATTAAACCTGAGGCAAACCGCTGCCTCACTTTAGACCAGGTGTATAAGGTAAGTACAGTACTGTATATCCAACGCAATCCAATCTTCTCCATGTTTACAACCACTTTTTAGGATTATCTTCATTTTCTCACTGATGTGGCGACACTTTTTGTTTCCTCATCCTGCTACAGCCTGCGATCGATCCAGCTGCTCCTTCTTGCCCACAAACCGTGCAAGTCTGTTACCAACAAGTAAGACATTTTTCTTTAAAAAAAAAAATAAAAAAATCCTTCCCTTTCTCAATATTCGTCCATCTCACACTGCAGTCAGACAGGAAATTGAGGCAGGAAGAGCGCAGGAAGCATGATCGTGGCTATTTGATGGGGAAACTGACATTTTATTTATTTATTTTTATCTCTGTAGCAGCAGAAGCGAGTTGTTCCTGAACCTAAGAAAGCTACACCTTGCACTACAGGTAGGTAAACATACAGCACGGATAACAACAACAACGGCTCTCGTAAAATACGGGTTTGAAAGTAATAATAAAAGAAATTATGGAAATAGCACAGTGGCTTAGTGGTTAACACTGTCGCCTCGAACCTCCAGGGTCCAGGTTTGATTCTCGTCTCTGTGTATATGGAGTTTGCATGTTCTCCCCGTGCTTGGTGGGTTTCCTTCGGGTACTCCGGTTTCCTCCCACAGTCCAAAAACATGCAGATAAGGGTAATTGGGGTTCCCAAATTGTCTGTAGTGTGTTTGATGGTTTAGCACCCTGTCCAGGGTGTACCCCGCCTCATGAGTACCCAAGTTTTCTTGGATAGGCTCTGGTGACCCTGTATAAAGCGGTATAGACGATGAGTGAGTGAGTGAGTGAGAGTTAACTGCAATATTCAACTATTAAATGTATCAGTTATTATTCAGGCTTATCTCTGTTTCTGTAGAATACATTGCATGAAGGCAACTAGCAGGCAATTCCACATCTCATGTGTTTATTAGTTTCTGAAATCCCTCTTTCACAGCATGACCATGATGATCTTCACTAAGAAATCCAGTACTGGTCAAAAGTTTGGACAATACTATTATTAATTAATTAAAAAATAACAACAATTTCCCCCAAATCTATGAAATAACATTAGTTAGATAAATAAGTAACAAGAAGAAGTCAATCAGTTATTTTTAAGGAAAGCAAGACCAAACTTTATAAAACTCTTAAGATTAAAGCCCTTATGAAGGCTTTACAGAGCATAAGTAGTATACACATATCAATATCAACTGTTCAAAAGAAATTATTGCATATTTTGAATGTCTTCATTCATAAAATAAAAATTAGGAAATACCATAGGAGTAGAAGTCCAAACTTTTGACTGGTACTGTACATGACGGCATCTGTGATTTTGTGTCTTTGACATTTTCTCGTTCAGCATGATGCCTGTGAGTGCTTCCTATAAATACTTTTATATTAATATTACAAAAGCACCAAACACACACACACACACACACACACACCTCAGTAGTTTAAAAAAAATCACTGGACTAATGAATGAGACTTTATTGGACAGTTTTAGGACTAGTCTCTGAGGTCATGTTCATTATACTTCAGTACTTCAGGCAAAACTCAACATGAAGTACTGTACTGACCATCATGCATACATTAGCTTGCGTGTTTTTGAGATTAGATAATCGCACGGGTTCGTATTACGATTTCGAATTCAATGCGATTAATTGTGCAGCAAAACTTTAAGGGATTTGTTATTCAGCTCCAGGGGGCGCTATACAGGACTGACCATGCGCTCTCTTATTATGAACACAAGACCACTGAAATATTTCATTTTTTTCAAATATTTTTGGATTTTAATATTAGTGAATCAGCACACGCAATTCCAGAGAGACTCATTTACTATTTTTTCTTCTTCTTTTGTCTCCAGAAAGGAAAATGAAGCCTCTCCTGCCTCGCACGGACTCGTACCTGGTGCCCATTCAGCTTCCCTTGACTTCCTCGCTCTTTTTGTCCTCCTCGACAGCGCTCCCTCTGTCTACCCCTCTGTCTACCCTTCAGCAGACTCCCACTCCCTCTAATCCAGTCCCCAAGGCACCAAGCAAGAGGCCTTGCTTAGCTCCCAAGGTAAATTCTGCTCATATACCGTACTCATAAACCCAAAACAAACCCTAAAACCGTAACTCATCCGCATTTCTATAATTTTTTTAAGATCCCGAAGAGCGACTCCAGCTCCGTCCTGATATCTCCCCAGGTCCCTGAGGTGAAGGAAGAGCGCGTGTGCGTACCCGTCAGCGCCGAACCCCGCAGCAGCAAACGCAAGGAGCTGAGCAGCTCGCGTCGTAAGCAGCGTCTCATCACGCCGTCCACCGAGGAGCCCGTCCTGGTCTTCCCAGAGAGCTCTTTCTCCGACTCCGGCGTCGCCCTGGACCTCACCGCCTTGCAGGAAATGGAACTAGAACCTCTGCGTGACCCTCAGCTGGAGAACGAAACCTTTAAAACGCCGATCAAAGGGAGCCACCCGCCGTCCTCGACCCCCAGCAAGGCTCTGGAACCGTGGAGGATCACGCCGCTGGGTAAAGGGAGCCGCGGCGTGCTGGATTTCAGCCCGATCCGTACGCCGCAGCGGAACGAGAGCAGCGCTCTGAGTCTCACCAGCACGCCTTTCAAAGAGCTGCCGCTTTTCAGTTCTCCCCGCGAGCTCCTCACCTCCTGTTCCCGCGAGCTGCAGACGGGCTCCGCGAACCGCTCGCTCACCGAGGGCCTCGTGCTGGACACCATGAACGACAGCCTGAGTAAAATCTTAGTAGACATCAGCTTCTCCTGTCTGGACGATGACGACCTGGGCATGGCCAACATCAGCTGGTCGCAGTTTATTCCTGACCTGAAATAAGCCACATGTACTTTTTTTTTTTAATGCTTTTTTCCCCCTCAACAATCCAAGCTGCTCGCACGCTTCTTCACTGCCTCAGTATTTCTTTTGCTTGCTTGTTTGCTAATACATGTAGATGTTTTATCCTACTTTCTTTTTGTAAATCTTCATGCACATTGTCTATTTGTAAGCTCTTTATTGAAACTTTTTAGGATTAAAGAGCCATGCTTCAGTACGATCGTCATGACCCTACATCCTGATCCGCGCCGACTCGGATGCGAGAACCACATCTCGGTTCCTAACATTAAAAATACACGTACTGTACACACTCCTTCATAAGCTGCTCGCAATGATTTTCACTGCCTTTGCTTCTTCCACATGTGTACGTATCCTTTTTTCCCCCCCTTTTATTCTTTTTTTTTCCCTGTGTGTGTGTAACTTCATGTCTGTTTACTGTACGTGTCAAGTTAGAGTGTATTTATCGCTCCGGTTCTGAAAGGGGACAGGAGTGACGATTGAGAAACTGTTGAAGGAATGTATTTAGGAATTGACCGATTTTGCACAATTTGTAATATATATCTATATATATATATATATATATATATATATAAATGTGTGTATATGTATGTGTATTTAGGTATTTTCTTTTTTTTTTTTTTAAATGTGTAAATGAGTACATAGATTTAACGGACTCCCAACGTAGACACTACTACTGCCGCTGCACGCAAGATGCTTTAATGCAACGCATTGACAGCAAGACAAGACCTGCAATTCAAGCTGATGGTTCATTTTATTTGTGGGGAAAAACACAAACAATGCAAATTTTATAAATTAATATTAAGTAGCAGAGACCTGAGATTTCTATTTATATCATATAACTTTAACAATCTTGTATTGCCAGCAGCTTACTACTGTATTCATAATGCAGGAATGATCGTTCCTTAGGGCTGGATGATGCAAAGTAAAATCGGTTCACACTAAGACACACTGCTGTGGAAGACTGATATGGGGCCTGTTGAATTTTCTTCTAGCGTGCACCAAGAAATCTGGACACATGGTCAAATCTAGACTATGGATTTATGTTAAAGCTTGAATGAACATTAATTATTATTATTATTGATATTATTGAATTATAGCGATTCTGTCGGATAGTTTAAAAACACCTTTTGCATTTTTTTTATGATTATCCAGCGTTTCATAGAATTCACATTAGGATATGGTGTCAAGGATCATCCTATAGTAATAATAAATAATAATAACACGCTTCTACTCATTATCCAGCCCTGGTCTCTTTAGCATGCATTGGCTTTCCATTGAAATTTTTTGGCTGATTGTTGTAATCACAGTCTATGTATTGTTTAAAAAAATGCATATTAAAAAAACTTTAAAAAGTTTTTTGTTGTTTTTTTTTTTTTTCCCCTTACAATTTTGCCTAAATGAATACAAAAACATAATTCGAGAGCAACGTCTCCCAACCATCCAAGAACAGTTTGGTGACTAACAATGCCTTTTCCAGCATGAAAGACATGCTGTAATAATAACTGATAATAACCCGCCCCCCCCCAAATCTGAGTTTCGTGTGACGCATTCGCACAGGATAAGCGAAGCCTGCATTTTTACTCTAACTTATTGATTTATCTTCCAGATATGATGTTTTCATACAAATAAATATAAAATGTATTTTCTATTATGTATTATATATTATACTCGCCGAAGTAGTGTCAAGTTTCGTCGTCCGCCATCTTGAAAATGAGCGGTGATATTCAACATGCACGCAGCAATATGTTGTGGTAAATCTTGTGGTCGGCCTTGGAAACGCAATTTCTTATGCAGTGAAAGATTCCTCGTCCGCCATTTTGAAACTGAGTGTGTAGTATGGAATGTATTACAGTGAAACCTCGGATTACGAGTAACGCGGTTTGCGAGTGTTCTGCAAGATAAGCAAAGATTTTTAATAGATTTTGACTTGAAAAACGAGCATTGTCTTGGTTTACGAGTACCGAGTATCATGTATCATGCATGCGCTTCTTGTTTT
>JAQMYG010000004.1:19374082-19385190 GCA_030014215.1 Clariallabes teugelsi
ACACACCTGACCCAGATGTGCTTGCTGAACATCCCATTCCAGACCTGTTTTCTTTTTGTTGTTGCAATAACCTCCACTCTTCTGGGAAAGCTTTCCACTGGATTGTAGAAGATGGCTTGGTGAGGAGCTAATGTGGGTGTGGCTCCAGATCATCACAAAGGTGTCCAGTGGGGTTGCCAGTACAGTTTTACAGTAATATGTTTAGTCAACATTTTATTTATTTAATTATTTATTATAAACCTTCACTGTAATTAGCTATTCTACAATAATATTATCTTAACTTCTATCATTACAGTAAACTAATCAACCTCTCAAGTTTTGGTGTCAGATAAAAAAAAATATATATAGCAATATATAATTTTTTTTTTATAGAATATATATAATAACCTCACACACTCACTCTCTCATCATCTATATTGCTTTATCCTATATACAGTCACAGGGGGACTGGAGCCTATCACAGGAGACTTTGGTCACGAGACGGGGTACAACCTGGTCAGGGTCTGAGGTTGATGATTCTGCACTATCCTTTCAGGGTTTTGATAATGTGTCAGACAGTTATTAAACCAGTTCCAGTAGAAATCTCATTTATTGTTTTTGTTACTTCTCATTCTGACCAATAATTTGACCCTTCTGATTGGGCGATATGATATGATATGATATGATATGATATGATATATGATATGATGATGGCATGGTGACATGGTGGTTAGCACTTTGATTGCAGTGATTCCCGCCTTGGGTCTATGTATGTGAAGTTCACATGTTCTCCTCATGCTTCGTAGATTGACTTTTTCCTCCCACAGTCCCACACAAATACAAGCAGATTAGATTAACTGGTGTTCCCAAATTGCCCCTACTGTGTGTCCATATGTGTGTGTGCTCTGCTATGGATTGACACTATGTCCTCATGTCCTAGATTGTCTACAGTATATATAGGAGCCTATCCCTGTAGACACTGTAGGGCATGAGGACATGGTGTCAATACATAGCAGAGCACACACACATATGGACACACAGTAGGGACAATTTTGTATACTGTATACACACACACACACAACAAGCAGTCGACAAGCAGTTTCATGACACACACTACAAGTCTTTTTTTCCGGAACCATATTCAGGTCTCCTGTTGTTTCCCACCCGGACAGCATTCCGGTCGGACAGAGGAGAGTCGGAGTGTTTTATTCGGTGCTCCGCTAGTTCCAGTGAACTCGACTCTCGTCTATTATTATATATACATTTTTATCATATTTAAAATCATTTAAAGTTAATATCTCTACCTCAGATTAACAGCAATGGCAGGGAACTTTTGGCAGAGTTCACATTAGTAAGTATTTTTGTATTTTCCACTGAGGTAAATTCTTTAGTTTGGTTGGTTAGCATGTTGTGGCTAATGCTAAGCAGTGAGCAGTGTGTTAATAATAATAATAATAATAATACTGTTTCTGGTGTACCCCTCTCTCTCTCTCACACACACACACACACACACGCTCTGGCCTTTATGTTACTGAATAATCTGATAAGTAACGAGTCAGAATGTAATAATTGTTGGCAAAACTGGAAATCTAGCTCAAGAGTTTTTGGTAACGCAGGTGACGGATACTGGATAGAAATGAGGTGTTTTAGAAATGTACATGTTTTTATATATTCACTTCAACTACATTACAGTATTACAGAACATTGAACTACTACTTTAACTATTAGTTTAGTCAGAGCCTAGACTTTTGTAGTGGTAACTGCAGTAGTTCTAAAAAACCCCAATGTTGTGTTCTTTTGTCAAAATGAGACATCACAACACAGACTGGATTTTTATTTATTTGCTTTGGTCTTGCTATTAAAGGTGAAGTAGTTTATTTCTTTCCAGTATAAAAACCTGCAAATAATGTAGAACTTGATTAAAAGTAACATTTTGAGCCTTGACCTGAGGACAAAATCAAAACGTGGCTGAGAAAACCCATTTTGAAAACACCTGTTTATGTTTGGTTTCACCTTTGTGCTGAGTTCCAGGTGAATCTACGACCTGCAATTTTGTCCCAAAATAATAAACACCACCACCCACACTTCAGCTCTTTGGGGTAGTCTTTTCATCACCCTGTTTGCAGAGTTTCCATTCAACATGTCTGCTCACACTGTGAATAACTCGCCTTCTCTAACTTTTCGAGTTGATATCAAAAATTTTCAAGACTAGTTTTATAAGACGCAACAGATGGCTCGACAAGGCTACACACACAGTAACAGGGAGCACCGATCATCATAAGTCAGTGTGCCAGATGACATCGTCCTGTGCGACTGGTGCTATTCTAACCATGTGCATTACCATGTCTGCAATTTCATCATGGACACCAAGTTAGAACGAAGAACGAATGTGAAACTGGGTAAAACTGTCACAGAGACGTTTGACATGATTTGGCACATTACAGCAATACTGCAATGAGCTGTTCAAGGTGTTTTGAGTGGCATATGCACGTCAAAAGTGGAAGAATCTCACTGGTGACGACAAGAAGTCAGATAGACCTTCAACAAGCTCAACCTCCAAAAATGTTTAAGACTTGTGCATGATGATTGTCAGAGCACAATCCACTACATTGCTGCCATTGTCGGTGTGTCATATGGGACAGTCCAGGCGATCCTAAACGTGTGATTTGAACATGCGCCGTGTTGCTGCCAAGTTTCGCCCCCTAGCTACTAATCCAGGAGCAGAAAGAACATCACGTTGAAGTCTGCCAAGAACTCTGTCAGCATGCTGTGGATGACCCATCTTTCATGTCGAAGATCATTACATCTGATGAAAATTGTGTGTATGAGTACGATTCTGAAACGAAGCAACAGGCTTTACAGTGGAAGAGCCCGTCATCTCTACAACCAAAAAGGGCGTGGCAGGTCTGGCCAAGAGCATCTTTGCATCCTCTTTTTCGTGGCATTGTGCATGGAGAATTCGTCCCCAGGGCCAGACCATCAATTGCGAATTCTACTGCCAGTTTTTAAGGTGTCTGAGGGAAGACGTCTGGCGAAAAACAGAGCTTGTAAACAGAGCTAATCTAAAAAAAAAATGTATACTACCTTTTATACACAAGTTTATAGTAGCTGTATAGTGAGTGTAATTTAGTCAAACCTGGACCCTAAAAGTCCAGGTAAAGTAGCTACATATATGCTTTATGTTCTCTGACACGTACATGGTACAGGACCAGCTGAGAATTGGTTGGGATAAGGCTGCAGGCATGAGGGTGAAGGCCAAGTGCTGAAGATATCACAGCTGTGCTGATATTCACAACTTGAGTCTTTCATTGGATTCTTTTAATTACTGCAATGCTTAATCTGGTTCAGCTGCAACAAGTTATTTAACCCTAACTGACGCGTTGAGTAGCCTCTCATTTCTTGAACAACCATGTGAGAAGACACATCCTGTGGTTGTGGCCAAGATGTTACTCTGTTTCAGAAAGGTCAATTTATTGTCCTACATCAAACAACTAAAGAGATTGCAGATATTTACTAAAGTTGGGTTAAGAACTTTAAAACACACAATTAAAACCTGGAAGGTTAGCGGTGAGTCGTCATCTTTAAGGAAGAAATTTGTAAAAATCTGGAAAAATGTTTGAATGATCATGATTAAACGCTTGGTGGAATCACATCGTTAAAAAAACAAAAACAGCAGTTTAGTCTTTAGAAAACCACTGATCAGTGGTTTCAGTGACTAATCAGGAAAAAAGGCTTAAATTTGGTAGAGAGCATAAAGAATGTAAAAGAAGAAGGTCATGTGGTCTGATGAGTTCAGGTTTACTCTGTTCCAGAGTGGCGACTGTCAAGGCAGTGTGATGACCTGGGGTTGATTCTGTTGATCAGTTTGAGGTTCAGCAACATTCTGTGACAATAAAATGAGGTCATTTGATGACCTGAATGTACTGTATGACCAGGTTTGTCCATCAGTGGATTTTGTCTTCCCTGATATCTCGGGCATACTCCATCATCATAAGATGATGATGATGCCAGGATTAATCAGGCTCAAATTGTGAATGAGTGGTTCACGGAGCATGAGACATAATTTTCACACAAGGATCAGCCACCACAGAGTCCAGACCATAATCCCATTGAGAATCTTTGGGATGTGCTGGAAAAGGCTTTACACAGTGGTTCGACTCCCCTATCATCAATACAAGATCTTGGAGAGAAATTAATGTGACTCTGGATGGAAATAAATGATGTGACATTGCATAAGCTTGCCCTGGAAAGGATGCCACGACTATAATCAAAGCAAAAGGCAAATCAATTAAATACTAGTGTGATTATTTTATTTTAACTTTGATAATGGTGGGTTCTGGTTTCCATCACTGCAAGTAAATATATTAATAATAGACTCAATGGATGAGATTTACAGATACTCGGTTTAGACGTGTTAGATTAGACAGGTTTATTTAGTTTGTAAATAAATAAAGTGCAGGTTTTAGACTTCAGACTGTAAATAAAATTACAGTGCATACTTTTTAACAGAATGAGTCTTCCAGCTTTTTATGTTAAGAAAAGTACTGCAGCCTTTCTCTCATTAACAGGAAACGATGCTTAGTGGATTTAAAAGCTGCTCATGTTCTACTATAAGCTTTACCTGAATACATCTAAAAAAATTAGTGTATAAGATATTATCCGTATTCATTGCTGCACTGGATATTTATCTGAAACACAGTACAGCTTCAGGCTTTAATGAGGTTAATTAATGTAAGATAATTAAAATTTTTAATTAAAAGCGCTTCACTTTTTTTCTGCATTAATTATATCTAGGCCGGTGTAATTAGTGTCGTCTTGTCTCCCTTCAGTCTGCAGTGGGTGCTGGATAAGCAGGACCTTCTGAACGAGCGTCAGAAAGACCTCCAGTTCCTCACAGAGGAGGAGTACTGGAAGCTGCAGATATTTTTCGCCAATGGTACCAAATAACCGGCCTTTAAATTATTAAATTTTTTTTTAATGATTACATTAAAGCACTGTCTGATTGGGGTGTACTGTAATACAGTGCGATCAGGTCGTAACCATGACGCTCTGGTGGTGTTTCAGTGATCCAGGCTTTGGGGGAGCACCTGAAGCTCCGACAGCAGGTCATCGCCACAGCTACTGTTTACTTCAAACGCTTCTACGCCAGGTGAGTCTCCGTTTCTGCGAGTACCGAGTGGAGAGCTTTGGAGAACTTCATGCTGAAATATACGTCTCCAGCGATCAGAGCAAGATCTGTTACAGTAAAATAAACCTGTGTGTTTGTCCTGCAGTCTGTTTCAGACAGTTGGGTTGTGTTTGTGTGAGATATTTATAATGATCAATGAAAAACAACATGAGACCAGGATCGAAGGGAAACTGTGTTTAGTCATCAAGCTTGTTCTTCCTCGTCATCTTCTTATTACTGTACTTTTTTATGGTTATTATTGTAATTTTGTTATTCTTGTTACTTTTCTTTTTGCCATTATTATTATCATTTTATATGATTGTTGCTGTTATTGATGTTATGGTGTTGGCTGTGTTTGTTGGTTGTGGTAATGGTGTTGGTATGGTGGTGGTTGTATTGGTGGCATTATTGTTGGTGCCTGTATTGGTGTAAGTGTTATTCTTGTGGTGATGGTGTTCTTATTGGTTCCAGTATTGGTGTGGTGGTGGTTGTGTTGTTGGTCGTATTGGTGTGGTGGGTGTGGAGTTGATCGTCCTGCGGTTGGTGTGGTGCTGGTTGTGTTGTGGGGTTGGTTATGTTGGTGGGTGTGTTGGTGTGGTGGTGGTTATGGGGGTGGTTGTGTTATTGGGGCAAGTGTTGGTGTAAGTGGTGGTTGTCTTGTTGGTGTAAGTGGTGGTTGTGTTGGTCTTGTGGTGATTGTTGTGTTATTATTTTTGGTGCCAGTATTTGTGTGGTTGTGTTGTTTGTTGTATTGGTGTTGGTGTGGTGGTGGCCGTGCTATTGGTTGTTTAGGTTTTCATTTTGTTGGTGGCAGTCTTGTTGGTTATGTTGGTGTGGTGGTGATTGTGTTGTTGGTTGTATTGGTGTAGGTGTGGTGGTGGTTATATAGTTGGTTGTGTAGGTGTTGTTGGTGTGGTTGTGTAGTTGGTTGCGATGGTGTGGTGGTTGTGTTGATGGGTTTATTTGTGTTCCTATCATTGATGTTTGTGTTGTTGATGTTAGTTTTGTTATTATTGTGATGTTATTCTTATTGTAGATGTTGTGTCATTATTTTTGATAATGTTATTGCAGATGGTGGTATTTTATAGGTGGTGGTAATATTTTTATTGTTGTCTTGTTATGATCTTGTTGGTGTTGATGATGTTCTTATTGATGTTAATATCCTGGCTGTTGATGTCATTATTGTTAATGTTGTTTTTGCAGTAGTTGTTTGTTGATGGTGTTTTATAACTGTTTCCGCAGGTACTCTCTGAAGAGCATAGACCCGGTGTTGATGGCTCCAACCTGTGTGTTTCTAGCATCTAAAGTAGAGGTATAAAAAAAAAAAAAAAAAAAATCTATACTTCTTTTTCAGGATGTATTTATAACTGCAAAACTCTCTCTCATTACCTTTTTTTTTTGTGCGCGTTACAGGAATTCGGCGTTGTTTCAAACACCCGTCTTATTTCTGCAGCCACGTCTGTGTGTAAGTGAAGACACGAGGAACGTTCTCGCATTAACGTACTGTCCTCGGTCGTGTTCGGTATCTAAAAAAAGGACAGATGTGTTTTGTGTTTGTCTCCGCAGTGAAAACGCGGTTCTCCTACGCCTTCCCTAAAGAGTTCCCATACCGAATGAACCACGTAAGTACCACGGGTCGAGTGGAGCGGATTCATAACTGGCTCACTGAGAATGCCCTTAGATCATGTGACCTGACTTCGGCGCTCTCTCTCGTGTGTGTGTGTGTGTGTGTGTGTGTGTGCATGCACTTGTTTGTGTCTGTGTCACGTACCATGCATCATCTTGTTTTTGTAACTGATCCACCACACACACACACACACACACACACACACACACACACACACACGCGCACACACACACACTCACTCACTCACTCACTCACTCACTCACTCACTCACTCTAAGATGCCCTGGTGTGAAAATCTCATTGCTGTGATGAAGTCATGTCACACCCCGGAAAATCAGCCTGGCTCTTCGGTCACACACTCGTGTGAAGTGCTTTGTGATGAGCAGTCATGTTCGTGAGCGTTAATTAGTGCGCTCAGTACTTCAAGCACACGCTGACGTTTCCTTAATGAATGCGCTTGTGATGGCTGTGTTTATTTGTTTATTTATTTATTTTTTATTAGTATCATTCCTAATTCAAGCTGTATATCATAACACCGAGGTTAGATCATTGATCTGAGACAGCGAGAGTCACATGACCTGCTCATTTAGTAAGACACATTCTCTAGACAGAAGCTGAACTTTTATGTTCATCCTCAACATCGTGCACGACACTGAACACCGAAATAGTGAAAATGATCTCTGGACTAAAAAGGCCGTTGATCAGTAAAGTTGTCTCGTGAAATTATGAAATAATTATTGGGCTGCTAGAAGGAATGATGTTCTCACATTCTCCTTCTTTACGTTATAGATCTTGGAATGCGAGTTCTACCTGCTGGAGCTGATGGTTAGTGTGTCCTCATATACATAGTGTTTTTTATTTATTTGTTTATTTGTAATTATATAACTGAAGAGTGACGGCACTAACGGATGACCGTGGCTGTGTTTCAGGACTGCTGTCTCATTGTGTACCATCCTTACAGACCTCTACTGCAGTATGTACAGGACATGGGACAGGAGGACATGCTCCTCCCTCTAGCATGGTAAGACACACGTTGGTAGTTTTCGTGCTAGTCTCTACTGTTAAAAAAAAAAAAAAAAAGAGAGAAATAAAAATTAGCAAACCGTATTTTCATCCAAGTAAATCATTTTTATAATTCTTCCTACTTCCACATTGGGACATCGAAACACCAAGACGGTGTTATTATACAGAAGGGGTACTGGATTAAAATATAAGAAGGTCGGGTTGATAAAATTTTCTTTGAGCCGAGGTTTGAATTTCATGTTTGTGTTGGGATTCAGATCTTCAGATATTTATCGTCAGTTTTAAGTAACCAGGTTTAAACATTGATTTTTGATATTTCCTTGTATTTGTATGAAATAGAAACAACAATCTTTAGTCATTAGTTAATCTGTATTTACAACTTGCCGGTCTGTAAATGAATATGAAATATGAAAGCGTTGCTCTGTCACACTGGGATCTCATTTCTAGTATTTTTTATACGCCCTTATCTCGGACTGCTGCGGATATGTTTGCTCTAACGACCCGTGTTTTGTCTCATAGTAGTGCTTTACGTTAATGCTTTTTATTATCGCGACAGTGTCGGAAGACATGAGACAAATTACTCAAAACTCTGAGACAAACGTTCCCGCAGGAAGAATGAACATGTATTGATCTGTCCATTCATCTTTGAAGGTTCAGTTTTCTTAGTCTACTTTACTTTTCTTGGAGTAAGCCATTCTGTCGCGCTTTCATTCCGCACATTCTTTCTGTACACAGTAAACTATGGCGTTGATTGCCTCTTTTGAGTGGCATGTATAGCCACGCCCACCTCGAGAGAAAAAAGTGCTAGATTACTGGTATATTGATTATTTTCATTTATCAGAAAAGCATCAGGGTCCAGATAGAAGTGTCACTCGGTCCGGGTCTGAACTGCGGTACACAGTGTCATGACGTTACACAAAGCTAATCTGATCGTGCTGAGCATCACCACCAAACCTCGCTGCCCTAAATGGTTAATACTCAGCTTGTTGTTGTGATTATATAGTAATGGAGGTTATTTTAATCTGTAACATGATATTCAATTCAATTCAGTTTTATTTAATATGGTGGTTGTAACCAATATTGATGGAAATGTTCTCTGAATGTCGTAATTTCTCATATATTACATTCACCTACTCTGCGTCCATGAAATTAATTTTATATAATTTTATTTAATTAATAGGCAGCAGCATGATGGCGTATCGATTAGCACTACTGTGTCGTACGCCTGGGGTTGAGGGTCTGAATCTTGTCTCTGGTCCGTGTCTGAGGAGTTTGCATGTTCTCCTAGTTTCCACTGGGTTCTCTGGTTTCCTCTCCAAAAACATGCACTCTTTTTCGCCGTGACCCTAAGTCCATGTTTTTGACAGGGTTTTCACGTATACATGAAATAAGGCACCTAAAATGCCTTAGGGTTAGTGTAACTCTACAAAATAAATATGATAGATATAAGGAAAAATAAGGGAAAATTAGCATAAATAGAGGTATCGCCGAAGATTAATTTCTGCAAAATAATGTAAAATGTAAAAAGCTTGTTTTTGTTTTTTTTAAGACGAACCAAATTAACCACACAGTTACCTCAGCGTTTAAAATGCCCCGTTCCAGTCCTAGAAGTCAACTGTGTAAACTTGCCAAATGTCTGCACCTTTTTTCCTCATATTTAACACTTAAATTACTTTCAATTATTGCAACGTTACAACCTGCAGTCCTGCGTATTGTCTCCTTTGATTAAAAATGTTTGGTGCCATCTCTTCTTGACAGATTACTGTCAGTCTTTGCTCGACTCTCTTTTGTTTTTACTCCGTGTCAGCCGTGTTTCTTTTTTCTCAAATCTGATAATGAGCCTTAGTCATGTGACCAAGTAAATAGATTTTTTAAAAATGATTTGTTTTTTTTTAAATGCATGTATTCTGGGAAGATTTGACATATTTTACAATTTTATTTAACTAAAATAAAAAAAATAATAAAAAAAAAACATTCCAATCTTCACTTAAACATTCAGGCTTTAAATGAATTATGTATTTATTTTGAAAGCTATTTAGGTAAATGGCTTCCGTGCACTAGCAGTTCGTGATGTTTTACGCATTAGTGGAGTCAGTCATATCTGTCTTTCCCTCTGCAGGAGGATCGTGAACGACACGTACAGGACAGACCTGTGTCTGCTCTACCCCCCCTTCATGATAGCGCTGGGTAATTTCTCCTTTATGGTGCTGAAAGTTCACCTAATATGTGTGGTTATTGTTTGAATGCACTTCCTTCTCACTGCCTGAGCACAAATAATGATAGTCATGACAGACATATGCTTTATAGACATGTCATGTATTTCATATGTGACAATAAACATGGTGAGAATCTAATAGAGGGAATCTACAAAGGCATTACTGGATACTGTAATACTGAATATTACACCTACAGGATCACTGAAACCTTAGAATTAGTCTTGATTAAAAAACAGGCTCAACTCTCCTCCAAATGCAAAACCTTAAAAAAGTCAGTCTTCATGGCATTGTTAGCCCACACACACACACACACACACACACACACACACACACACACACACACACACACACACACTACCTTTGTGCATTTCATATATTTAGGTGATGCTTATTTTCATTAATTATGCATATAAGCCTTGTGTTGTTCCATCACATGACTTAAAATACATATATATATATATATATATAAACCACAAAACAGTATTTTGTTTTCATAGAATGTTTCTCGGTGTCTAGCGTTAAAGGTTTAACCTTGCTTAATTCTCTGCTTCAGCATGTTTGCACGTGGCATGTGTAGTGCAGCAGAAGGATGCCCGGCAGTGGTTCGCTGAGCTCTCTGTGGATATGGATAAGGTATGTTCAAGCTCCGGACAAGGCTGTAATGTTGCTCAGAGTTACATAGAAGATCTCAATTAGAGCTTGCGTATACACTGCCTGGCCAAAATAAAAGTTTTCAGAAGGGACAAATTATTGGGCCGCATCAAGCAAACAAGCAAAGAAAACAACTGTGGAGATTTGTAATTACTGGGACTGGTTTAAGAACTCTTTAACACGTTATCAAAACCTGAAAGGATGGTGCTGAACCATCAACTTTGTGGAAGAAATGTTGTCAGAAAAAAAATCATGAATGGAAATCACTAAAACACTTGGTGAAATTGCATTGGTAAGAATCAATCAACAGTAAAAAAAAAAACAGAGCTATGTTTAATAGTGAAAGTAAGAGCATTTCCATACACACACAACAGGGCATGACATTAACTTTTTTGCTCACTGGCCAATGTGGCTAGTGGATTTCCGGAGTCACTAGCCATTCAGCC
>JAQMYG010000004.1:19399147-19413603 GCA_030014215.1 Clariallabes teugelsi
GCAAGACGCGGCATGCCGCGCGCTAAAATGCGGAATCTCGCGGGAAAACACGCGCAGTCTTAAAGGCGACATCTGTAAGACGTTCACATCTGCACAGCAGTGACTGGGGAGACTGTATCTGTGAACGGAAAGCACTGATAAGACAGAGCAGTTTTAACATAACCGAAGTGTGGATAATTTTTGACTCACCCTTGTATATAGCACCTTTAATTACATATACCAGCTATAAAGTTCTGAATTGTATCTCACAGCTTAGGATATGAGAAAATTCTTCTGATTTAATCGAAATAAATGTAGAAGAGCAGCTACCCGAACGTCCCGAATGTACAGGGAAGTTTTCAGACGGAATATTTTCCTATTAAAGGCTTCAGAATACACGGCTTCACTCATTCATTCTTCCTGTCACACAGAAAAGAGCAGGAACTGGATTCCAAAGACACGATCATCCTCCACCAGTTTTCCAGGCCCAAGAACGGTGTTCCCAGCTTGTCCCCTTTCTGCCTCAAGATGGAGACCTACCTGCGAATGGTAGACCTGCCTTACCAGGTTGGTTATGTGTTCACGTTAATAATAACAATAAGCTTTCAGAATCATTTAGGAATCTTACACCTAAATCTCTATTTTTCTTTTGTCCCCCTCAGAACTACTTCGACGGGAAGCTTTCCCCTCAGGGGAAGATGCCGTGGATCGAGTACAACCAGGAGCAGGCGAGCGGCTCGGAGTTCATCATCGACTTCCTGGAGGAGAAACTGGGTGTGAACCTGAACAGTGACCTGAGTCCTGAGGAGCGAGCCGTGTCGCGCGCCATCACCAAAATGGTGGAGGAGCATTTCTACTGGTGAGCGCGGCTTCTTTGGTAAATGCTGAGGGGTAGCAGGATAAATGACTTTATATTATAAATCTTTTTCCAATAATCATCATTGTATAGTCAGTTATAATCTATAATAGGGTTATAACTAATGACTCTTTTGATAATTGATTAATATATGTATTATTAAGTCAATTAATTGATATATTACAAATGACTGACTTGTTCAATAGCTCTTATTTAGCTATCAGCTTTTAAATCTAGCTTGAGGTTGTGGTACGCATGTGGTAACTAACAAACAAGATAATAAATGCGAATACTTCATTAAAAATATGTCATAATGAATTTACTACCAATGAAAAGCACAGTATATCTAAATATAATTATATAGGTATATGATATAATATAATATAATATAATATAATATAATAAAACAATAACTATTTATTAAAGTTTAAAGATGGTAATACTCACTTTACTCTAGTGAGCCTGACACATACACGTCAACTAATTGACAGTTAAATTTGCTGTCAAGTAATCTAATTATCGATTTTAGTAGACGTCAATGAATCGTTGCTCTTAATTGAAAAGTTATGTTTGACTGATGCATTAATTTAATTCAACCAATTTAACCTTTTAAACTGAATTGTCAGATTGTTAAACATTAGTAAACACCCAAAAATAAAAGAAAATGGCTTATATTTGACTATATGTACTGTGTATATACAGTATATATACTACAGTATATGTATATTTCACCAAAATAACCTGTAAATATATTTTTATTTACTTTTTAACATTCAATTTTCTTTTTCAAAGAAAACATTTAAATTCTTAAAGAACCCATTCTATAGAAAATCTAATGGAAATCCTATAGAACTTTAGTTCCAAGAATGGTTCCATAGAATCCTATAGAACTTCACTACCAAATTTCTGGTGGAAGGAATCTATAAAAATAGAATAATAAATAGAAATAGAAAATTAAGGTTTAGAAAAAAAAACATAAAAACAAATAGAAAAATATATAAACAAATATAAAAAAAAATCTAATGGAAATTTGCAGAGAAAATTTCATCATTGAGCTTTTCTGACATCGGTTTTAGTTATGCCTCTTCCAATTCTAAAGAAATTTTTCCTATACAATGTTTTGTACAGTATATGAGGACGAAGGTCCTGTTTGTGCAGGGGTACACAGTCCTATAGCGCTGATTAAAATCCTATACAGCATATATCTCAAAGCGGAAGTTGTGTCCCAAAGATGTTCTATAGAGTCCTTTTGAAAATTAAACAGCCTTTTTTAGCCTTGATTTGTTCATTCATTTACAGCATTTGGAAGACACCTTTATCCAGAGCGACATCCTTTTTTTTTCTTTTTTTTTTCTTTTTCTTTTCATCTTATTATACGTCTGAGCATTTAAGGGTTAAGTGACCAACAGTGGCAACTTGGTGGTGCTTGGATTTGAACCTGGGACCTTTTGAATCATAGTCCAATTTCTTAACCTTTTCTGAACTACCCCAGATCAGGCTGTTTGGTAGCTGTATGCCAAAATGGACATAAGTCTAATAAGTTTAGTTTGTAATACAGAACTGGCTCAAAATGACTGTGACGCTACAGTGTCATCATTAAATAGAATTATTAAAGGCATTTGAAAAGGAATTAGATGGAACAAAAAAAAAAATAATTTAAATAAATTAAAATCTGTTGAAAGGGCAAGGGTTGCAAATTTTTCTGCAAACCCGGAAAAATAAAATTAAAGCAAATTCATGCTTGATAAGCCTAAATGTTGACAATAACTTATGACAGTGAATGATTTTCCAACACAGAAATAATTCAGTCCATGCAAGTGTAGCACTAATACAGACTTGCTTTAAGAAGCGCCTACCAGCGATTTTAGCCTAATTATAGATATTTTTTATTCATGAATGCTTGAAGAGAAAACAACTGGTTATAATGCATTTTATCCAGAAAAAAAAATGAAAAACTGAATTTTTCTTTTCTTTTTTTTTCTTCTGCTGCTTTGTATTTACTTTTCTTTACTAATTTTTGATCTTTAATATTCATTTTGTCACAAATCTAATTTAATAGAAACCAAACATTATGCAGCATAGATGGAAAATATCTAATATTCAGAATTATCCAGGTTGGTTTTATTGGATAATTTATTGTTGGCTTCAAATCCGTCCTTATTCTGAAATTAAATGAAAAAATCTAAAAATTTCAACAGTAAAAAAAAAACAAAAACATAAATGCAGAATTCTCGGCCACCCTTTATATAATGAGAGTCAATTTCTTCAAGTGTAGAGTTTGTAATGTAAAGGTGCCTTCTGCCTTCCCATTAGTCTTGTCCTGTGCTGGACCTCTAGACAAAAAGTTCCTGTCTTCGCTTATTATATGACTTGTATTTTTATTTGATTTGTTTAGTAAGAGCCAAAGGAAGCAGAAGTCAGAAAGCAGAAAACATTGCTGTGCAACTGAATCAGCCATAAAATGTCAGATTTATTGTCTCCTTTTACATCTGCTTCCTCCTGCTTTATGGAGTCGAGGAGAATGAACAGACTCCAAAGTGAAAATCCATAGCAGTGGCTTAGCGTCTATTTTCCTGGGGAACATTAAAGTCTAAAGTCTATTCGGTTTGTTTATTACATTTGTGTAGAACAATAAATGCAGACAGTTTACAACATCATGATGTCATATTTTGTATTCTGTATACACACACTGATGAGCCACAACCCACCCGCCTAATACTGAGTAGGTCCCGCTATTGTGCCATCTCTTCCTTCTTCCATTCCATCACATGCTCATTGTAAGACCTTTGGGCTTTGGACATGAGTCAGCATGAGCACCACACAGCCCTGTACACTGCAGTGCGTTGTGTTCCCATGTGTATCAGTGAGTCTTGGCCACCATAACCCTGTCGCCGGTTCACTGGTTTTCCTTCCATGGATCACGTTTGGTATGTCCTCCTGACCACTGAAGACTGGGAACATCCAATAAGAGCTGCAGTTTTGGAGTTGCTCTGACCCAGTCGTCTAGCCATTACAGTTTGGTGCTGGTCAAAGTCTCTTAAATCCTTACGCTTACGACTTAAAGGAAAAAATGTTAACTTGCTGCCTAATAAATCTCACCGACTTCCAGGTGCCATTGGGTGTCCTGATGTATATGTACACTACTAGTCAAAAGGTTGGACATGCCTTCTAATTCCATGGTCGTTCCTGATTTTTCTTTCTTTCTACACTAACTAACTCTAAATGAACTTGTTTGGTCTTGCTTTCCTGGGAAGGTGTTCATGAGAGCCAGGTTCATCACGGTGCTTGATGGGTTTTGCAAATGCACTTGACACAATACAGTTTTTGCCAGAACTGTTCCAGAATTTATCTTTAAATTACTGTTGTTACTTATTTACATAGCGCCATATATGTTATTTCATAGTTTTGAAATAAATCCTACTGTATGTCCTTGGGTGGCACGGTGGCACTTACTGTCGCCTTGCATCTCTGGGTCTGGTTCGATTCCCGCATCGGGAGTTTGCATGTTCTCTCCGTGCTTGGTGGGTTTCCTCCGGATCCTCCGGTTTCCTCCCACAGTCCAAAGACAGGCAGATTAGTCTAACTGGTGTTCTGTCCAGACTTTTGACTAGTACTGTCTAAGGGTAATATCCAATTCCGTCTCCTGATTGCTGTCGTTCCTGACTCCACAGCTAGTACTAAGAACCCCTTTAAACATGCTTTTTTCTTTCTTAACTATGAAGTCGCTTAACTCAATATGTTAAAATGAAAATTATATATGGGGTAGGAGTGTGATTTTAGGAGTTTTTTCCTTGCTGTCAAATCGACTATTTGTTTTTCAATCTGTGTGTGTGTGTGTGTGTGTGTGTGTGTGTGTGTGTTGCAGGACAATAGCCTACTGTCAGTGGGTGGACAATCTGGAGGAGACTAAGAAGATGCTGGCAGTGACCGGGCCTCTGAGTGACGTGCTCAAGTGGATCCTGAGTCACGTTAACTGTGGCATCGTGAAGAGAGAGATGTACGGCCACGGCATCGGACGCTTCTCTAAAGACGAAATCTACACGCTGATGGAAAAGGACATGCGCACCTTGGCTACTCTGCTCGGTCAGTGTGTAGAGGGTCAGGAAAGACAACACTGCAGCCGTCACGGGGGTGTTATCTCAGCCATTAGCGGCACACGGCTTGACGTCGAGATGTGTGTGTGTGTGTGTGCGCGCATGTTGAACGGGATGGAAAATAAATTTGATAGTGGCACATTCGTGATAAAATCTTGTGCTTTATGGCAAGCTTTAGCTCAGTGTGTGAAACAGAAACACAGGTTTTTCTGAACACATACAGTGCAATGCAACCATTTTCCAAGAAAACATAGATCAACAAATATGGAAATGCACATTAAATTAGAGGATCTTGAATAGTTTTGGGTTGTTTGCCAGGTTTTTGAGTTAGTTTCTAATAATTTTTTCCTCCGTGGGGTTGAAGTCTAGTTACAGTAGGTTTTTTTTCTTGCTTTTCAATACACTTTGTCCATCTTTCAACAAACTTTAATATTCCCTCATTACAAAATGTTTTATTCTGAGCTTTGAGCCACGAATGCACCGCTGTCTTCACTTCTTCATCAGAAGTGAAACTTCACCCTCGTAGGGCCGCTATCAGGCGACCAGACAGGTAAAAGTCAGATGGAGTGACATCAGGACTATAGGGTTTTTTTTTCCCAGAGTGTCGACAATGTGGGCAGAAGTGTGCGGACGTGCATCATCATCATGTGAGATCAGGATTTCCTTAGATATCAGTCCTCTGCGGCTTCGGATCTTCAATAAGCGTCTCACTGTAACGAGCACTGTTGATTGTTGAACCCTTTTCCTGATGGTGTTCCAATACTTATGGCCCCTGGGAATCCCAGAATACCGTAAGCGTTGATGAATTTTCCAGCTGATAGTTAAGGTTTAAACTTTTCCTGGTCGGTGATTGAGGATGTTTCTGTTCCATACTCAGCCGTTTACTCTCGAATCTACGTTTCGTCACCAGTAATGATTCTCTTTAAGAGAATTACACCGTCCTTAATAGAGTATCGGGCCTAATTTTGTTTGCAGATATCCAAACGCTCCTGTTTACGCTCTTCTGTGAGTTGTTTTGGCACCAGGTACACCCTCGCTTCAGGCTGATCTTCTTTCAGGCAAATCACAAGTGGAGCAGCTAGATTTGTTCGCACCGCAGTTACAAATAAACTGATGTAACACGTTCACACCTGCACAGCAGTGACGGTAGCCTTAAACCAAAAGCACTGATCAGACAGCAGTTTCAATATATCATTTCTGACTCACCCTCACATAATTATTATTTTTGAGTTCTGATGCACCTAGTTGAGGAATCGTCTAGTGTAGAGTTATGTCCTTGTGGAAAATGTCTTGTGAAACGTGTGCGTCCTGACACCTTTTGGTGAGAAGTTTGTACTGCACCTTCAGTGATACTGCGGCTTAGATAATAGCAAATAGAATTAATTAATAATTTTCTCCTTCCTTCCTTTTGATCCGAAGAATCATCCAAAATCTGCCTTTTATTATTTTCTATATCACACTTTTATGTAGCAAGTGTAGGACTTTCCACAAGGGGGAGCCATTAACACAAATAGTCTTTATGTACTGTATGATTCAGGAGATAACAAATACCGTTTCTGACGTTTGTTAACAGATCGTTTGTCTGTTTCAGGGGATAAGAAATACATCATGGGCCCCAAAGTCTCCACGGTTGACGCTGCAGTGTTCGGCCACCTCGCCCAGGCCATGTGGACTTTACCCGGCACACGGCCGGAGCAGCTCATCAAGGGTGATTATTATTAACCAAATCTCTTAAACACTCCTCGTCCCTTTTTAACCAAACGTCAGTCACACACGCTCCTAGAGAGTGCAAACAGGTAATATGAGCAGCGCTCACATGGTTTATTACATGTAGATAGAATCGTGTAGTGTGTTTTAGTGCTCAGTATAGTTTACCAGACACGGTTTTATGTTAGCCTATTCTATAGCGAGGATGATTTCTGAAGAATAATAGGACAAAGAAATAAAGCACACTGGAGTGCTGTGATACGGATATCACCCCAAACTGTATCAGTAATTACTGTAGAGTCATGTACGTTACTGTCAGAGCGGCTGTTTTAGGAAAAGAAGTTCTAATTCGAGGATTCAGCCGCGCCGGGGAATAATTAGGTTTAACCTGAAGGAGCCTCAGCCTCAGTCAGAACGTACAGAGTGTATATAGATGAGGACATAGGAACGCTTCTGCAGCTGAACGCAACGAGGGACACGGTCTCATTTTTGTATATGTTGCATACGTATGTATGTATGTGGTGTGTGTGTGTATGTAAGTAACGTACATGTTCCTGTACAAGAAAACAAATCCGTGCACAAAAATACGTAGGAACATTATGTTAAAATGAGATAAGGACAAGTGACTGCAGTGCAGTGTGGACCAGACACGGGTAGTTTCATTATAGCACTTTTGTCTTTTTGTCTTCTCTTTTTTTTTTTTCTTTCCTTTCCCCTTTCACATTTCCTTGTCTTTCCTCTTCTCTCCGATCATCTTTCCCCTTTCCTCTTCTCTTTTCCCTTTCTCCTTCCCTATTTCCATCTTTCCCTTTCCCTCCTTTCCTTTCCTCTTTTCCCTTCCCTTTCTTTTGACTTCCCTTCACTTCCTTTTTTCTATTCATTTCCCTTTTTGTCCATTCCCCTTTTTCCTTTTCCATAGCCTTCCCTTCACATCCTTTTCTTTTTCCATTTTCTTTCCCTTCCCTCTTCTTTCTTTCCCCTTTATCCCATTCCATTTCCTTTCCTTCCATTTCTTTTACCTTGCCTTTCACTTGCATCTTTCCCTTCATTTTCCTTTTCCCTTTCCCTTTCCTCATTCCCTGTTTTCCTTCTCCCCTACTCGTCCCCTCTTAGTTAAAAAAGGCCAGGCAGAAACAAACTGGTATCACAGTAATACAGGTCTGCATCCTAACTGATTAGTTTCTGAATACATTTCTAATATATTAGAAATAGATAATCAATAATAGATGCAGTAGGTTGTATTGAATGCATTCTAAGTGCTATAATACATTTATAAAGTAGAATTTGGTAGTTTGGACCAACTGATGTCTCTTTTATAGAGGAAGTTTAATAATGTGCACAGGTAATTATGGATATATTCATTTTCTCCATCGGTTATCACAGAATTACATGATACAGCCTGACTTTACGCCAGATACACCCGTTCACAGACTCGACCATACAGTGCGGCGTAAACATCTGGATCCACAGACGAAATGCTATTTAAATGTATAAATGAATTATAAGTCATTGTTCTTGAGTACAAGAACACGAATATCTCTTAATGTAGCAGAACTGATGGTATTAAAGCCGAGATGATTTCCTGCTTTATTGCAGCAGTTGTTCTGAGACGATTCCCACAGACTACTGACTTCAGATGAGCCTGAAGATTAAAGTCGAGTGGTGTTATGTCTGATTCTGTTCTATCATCTATTGTTATTATGCCTGAAAAGTGGAAAAAAAACATTGAGATTTCATATCAGCGAAGTTTACTATACATCACATCGACATTTGGGCCACGCTGTATAATCTGCTTTTACAGTGTATAACTGTAATTAACATCACTCACTCACTCTCTCACTCATCTTCTATGGACCTCGAGCCTATCCCAGGAGGCTTAGGGAACGAGGCAGGGTACACCCTGGACAGGGTGCCAATTCATCACAGGGCACACACACATACTCGTTCACACATTATGGTTAATTTGGGAACGCCAATTAATCTAATCTGCATGTCTTTGGACTGTGGGAGGAAACCGGAGTACCCTGAGGAAACCCACCAAACACGGGGATAACATGCAAACTCCATGCACACAGAGACGGGAATCGAACCTGGCCGGGAATCGAACCCGAACCCTGGAGGTGCAAGGCGACAGTGCTAACCACTACACCACCGTGCCGCCTTGTAATTTACATGATCCAGTAAAATCATTTTATTATCAGCATTTTGGAGAAAACCCAAGCAGCACTGCCTTCATAAACAGAGCAACCTGAAAGTGTAAACAGAAAGCAATAGCAGTGAAGGAAATTATAATAAAAGTATAACTTATCCTGTGTGAATAATAAGCACAGCGTACGCAGCTGTTGCATATCAAATAGCGTTCAATCTTCCTGCTGCCGTGTCTCTACCTAACTTTGTCTTAGCACCAGCTCACTTTTTTTGCCTAGTGTTAGTTTTTTTGTGCTTGTCTCTGCGTTTTTGTTCTCTCCATCCTGCTCTTGTCTATTTTTTTAACCATTTAGTTCACTAGAAAAATCATTTTTAGAAAGGAAAGGAAAGAATGATTGGGATGAAAGTGGACTTTCTTATTAACGGCTAAAATATATACTTACACACCGCCAAGCCCAAAAACAAGGCTCTATTTCAGACACGTCAAATTATTGGGCTGCATCAAGCTAAGACAACAACTAAGGAGATTCGAAATGAGTTAACTTTGTAGAAGAAATGTTGTCAGAAAAAAAAAAAGATTGAGATCACTTAGTGAATACATAATACTTACAGTTACATATAAAAAAAATCAACAGTAAAAACTGTTGTTTAATAGTGAAAGTAAGATCACTTCCACACACACACACACACACACACACACACACACACACACACACTTGTGATGAGATCTCACAGGATTGGGACTAAATCGCTGTGTGTCCATCATGTATAGTGTCCACAGTGTCACTATGTTATGATCTGGTGTTGCTTCAGTTGGTCAGGTCTAGACTGTGGCAATAAAATGAAGTCAGCTGACCTGAATGTACTGAATGACCAGGTTATCACATCTATGGAGTTTTTCTTCCCTGATGACATGGGGATGTTCCAGGACTCAGATCGTGAAAGAGTGTTTCTGGGAGCATGAGGAATCATTTTCACACATGATCTGGACACCACATTGTGTGCTGGAATCAAAGCTAAAGGTGACTGAATGAAATCTTAGTGTGCAACTTTATTTTGGCCAGACAGTGTATACAGTATTTTACAGTAGTAAAGATAAAGGTAAGCACATCAGTCACTTTACCCCAGATAAAAGGTCATTCTGAGTGTTATAATATAGCTGTTTTGCTATGGACACACATACAACACTTTCATGAACTCAGTTCAGTGTTCGACACAATCTGCCAGGTTTGTTTATTCTCCTTTTTCTCTGCTTTTCTGCTAGAGTTAGCCATATTATCGACAGCCCAGTTTGTGCTCTACATAAATAAGGGAAAATGTATTAGCTATTATATTGGTAAAGATTCGAAATTTACACAAATTTAAGAAGAGCGCTACATCACTGCAGGTCTTCAGAAAGGCCTCAGACCCCTAAGGGTTTTAACATAGAACTATTGTAAGCCTAGCACTTATTGGAGAACTTATCTTGGTCCTATTGAAATACATTGCAGTACTGTTGCCTCTCTCCATGTCTGGGCTTTCAAATCAGCCTATATGTTTAATCAGGTTTCAACAGAAATATTTCTACAGGGTTCTTCTGATCAAGGAGGTTCAAACCTCATTATGGTATAAAGGAGGATAATGAAATGTAGGAATAAGAGAAAGGGCACGGTGGTGTAGTGGTTAACACTGTCGCCGCTCACCTCCAGGGTCTGGGTTTGTTTCCCAGCCATGTTTGACTCCCGCCCCTGTGTGAATGGATTTTGCATTTTCTTGCCGTGTTTGGTGGGTTTCCTTCGGGTACTCCAGTTTCCTCCAGCTGCCCAAAGACATGCAGATTAGACTAATTGGCGTTCCCAAATTGCCTGTTGTGTGCGAGTGTATGTGTGTGTGTCCTGTGATGGATTGGCACCCTGTCTGGGATAGGCTCCACGTCCCCCGCGACCCTGAATACAGGATAAAGCCGTCTAGACAGTGAGTGAGTGAGTGAGAAATGGGGGGAAATTTGATTTAGTTACATATTATGATTGTTTTGTGTGGCAATTCATATAGTGCCACACTGACTCCAGATTGTTTTTTGTTTTTTTTCTTAAAAAAATACATTTTTTTATTAATATATGTTTGCATTGGAGATGGTAAAATGTTGCAGTTCCTCTATAATCCTACAGGTGGTGCTCTAAAGTCTTTACACATGGCAGGCAGAACAGCATACTGTATGGATTACGATTTAAAATTGTAAGAAAATTTTGAAAAAACAAAAATACTAAATCTGGATATTGAAATCGTGATATAATCGCAATATAAATCGTATCTGTGGCTAGATATCGTGATAATGTCATATCGGGTGCTCCTTGGGGGTCTCCTTCCTAACAAACAGTCAGTGAAGTGTCAGTTATACTGTATGTGTTAAAGCGTTAACAGTACAGCGAGTCTCCAATCATACTGTTTTCATTTCTGCAGGTGAATTAATCAACCTAGCCATGTACTGCGAGCGCATCCGGAGGCAATTTTGGCCCGAGTGGTTCGTGGACGTCGACGACCTCTACTACGACGGCTCGAGCGAAGAACCGCACTCTCCGTCTCCGCTGCTCGACCTGGGCCTGTTCTCCCCCAGTGACGGTTTCCTGGAGGAGCCCAGCACGCTGTCGCGCTCCGACACCACACACTCTCTGGACAGCGATCGCACCGGACACTCGCTCTTCGACTCTGACATGGACGGCGAGTACTCGGAGACGGAGCAGGTCAAGTGCTAACCACTTTGTCTGTCACGATGCCGCTTCTCTGGCATGTCCGTCCTCCATCGCGCCCCCTTCACTAAGGACGGCATTCACCTTTCGGATGAGGACGGGGCTTCACTAGAAGGATGAGAGGAGCATGAAAGGTGTGCAATGTTATCGATGGGAATGCTGAGGAATCTCCGGTTTACCCGCAAGTAGGGCTGGGTATGATTAGTGTAATGTTATAGCGTGACCTCGACATTGTGATGTTGTACATTGGCGTCACATGGCATGAAGCTGATTCGACATGTAACAAAGTTTTTTTTTTTTCCCCCCTACTTTTTACTTTACACAACACAAGAAATATTGCGTCCCAGTTTATAAGATGCTATGTTGCTTAAAACAGATCCCATGATGCCTAGTGTGTATTGCAAATGTCATTGGGTATTTTTTATTTATTTATTATTTTTTTGCCCACCCCTACTTGCTAGGAAATATGTTGGAGGTAATAAGGTCGTAATAGGGATAGGAAAGAAAAAAGAAGGATAGAAAGAACAAGGCATAAAATTTCAACCAGGTGAAATCACCATGATGTATAAATAAAGAACGAGATCGAGACAGAGAGCCCAGGGAGTGAATGACGCGACTGCTGAATCGTTCCCTCCATCGTGACAGATCACTGTTCCTCATCGTCCTCTCGCCGTGTCGGAGCGAAAAAAACAAAAGTCGCTTCCTGTTTTAAGGTATATTATTGTATGGATCCTGATACAGGAGTTTCCTTTTAACCTTTCCGGAAGAGAAATAAAACACTTGTCCCTTTAAAAAACAACAAAAAAAAAAAACAGAAGGAACAAAAAAAATATATATATTGGTTGGTATTTTATACAAATCGAATTCTTATACAGCAATCACATTAGATCAGTGTAACTGAAGGAGGTGAATGGAAGTGTCTGGGTTATAACGTATCCGCACGTACGCTACAGGTATGTACTGTATATTAGAGCTGTGATTTATTTATTTTTTTTCTTTTTTGATTAAATTCATTAATTGAATTTGTTTACGAATCAGAATCGATTCACTATTTTTAATATTATTTATTTCACGTTAAATCGTCTAAAATTGCTGTGTTCCTTAATAAATATATATATAAATATTTTGAGTTGATGGGCGGTCGGTATACAGCGGTACCTCGGTGTACGAATTTAATCCGTTCCGGAGACGAGTTCTTAACGCCAGCTCTCGTATTACGGAACACGTTTTGCCCTAGGAAATAATGTAAATGCAGATAATCCGTTCCAGCCACACAAAATTATTACCAATTCTACCAATTTCCACCAGTATAATCATATTTTTGCATATAAAACAATCAAAGCATTTAGAGAAGCCATGTAAATACAGGAAAATATGAAATAAACATCCATTAAATCTCACTCGTTTACTCAACATCTTTACCGCTTTATCCTGTATTCAGGGTCGCGGAGGACCTGGAGTCTATCCCAGGAGACTTAGGGCACAAGGCAGAGGTACATCCTGGACAGGGTGCAAATCCATCGCAGGGCACACACACTCACACACACACACTTGCTCACACACTACGGGCAATTTGGGAACGCCAATCAATCTAATCTGCATATCTTTGGATTGTGGGAGGAAACCAGAGTACCCGGAGAAAACCCACCAAGCACGGGGAGAACATGCAGACATGCAGACGAGAATCGATCCTGGGCGGGAATCGAACCCGGACCTTGGAGGTGCAAGGCGACAGTTCTTCCATTAAATCTCACGTAACCTTAATTTACAGTCTGATTTCTCTTAGCACCGGCTGCTTTCAACACAAAACTGATAGTGGCTCCGTTTTCTTCTTGCTACCGTCCTTGCTAACATTCTCGGGACGCATGGTGCTATGTCTTCACTAAGTCTTGCACAAAAAATTTTTACTTTCTCGGCTTGGCTCTCAGACGTACGCACACAACCCAGTTTGGTCGCTTGTATGTCGAAAGTGCTGAGGTTTGCCTTCGCATGCCGAGGCAACTTTTTAGTTTTTATTGTAAAATTTCGCAAGGTTGGGCGTTCGTATTGCCGAGGTACCACTGTAATACCGCCACCTACTGGACTGGAAGGTGAAGTGGCCCAGAAAAATGTGACGTTTAAACAATGAAAAACACATCTTACATGGCGTCCTAATGCTCATTAGATCCTTTTAGTAGTTTTTTTTTTTTTAACACTGCTCGAACTGAATCAAACAGTAAATATACTGTGCTATGGAATCGAATCGAATTGAATCGCGAGTCTACCTGTGATTCACAGCTCTAATGTATATTTAAATGTGATGTAGATGCAGACTTTTTTTTTAAACACATTAATCATTCTGGAACAGCGTTTACGCCGACACACTTCACTGGTTCTTGTCATGTTTGTCTGTGAGATTCATCCACCCTGTGTGTTGCATGCATGAGCTTCAAGTCGTGAAGGACAAACGGAGATATTTCGTCTGTTGTATTGCATTCGCCGCTGTGATTCGCTGATGTTCATGATTCAAATAGATTTCTAGTGTAAAGCAGAAGAATCCGTAAAATGGAAATCACTGCTGGATGTGCTGTAGTTGTGCTTGTTACGAATGAGTGATTAATACACGTGTTTGTTATGCAGCAGACACCTGTAGTCTTCAACACCATCCTTCCAGCGCTCTATTATTTATTTTTTTTAAGCTTTATTTTTTTTCATATTTGGAAAAAGGACGTTGTGAAGCCATTCGACTCCACTGGAGACCGGACTAGACCTGGATATTCTTCAGACTCCAGATAAAATCACCAGGGATTCATTCGTGTTCATGTGAAAACATGACGCTTCACATCAATTTTTTTTTTTCTACAATCAATTTTGGTTTACTCAAAATTTTTCTTTGATTCGATGATATTTTGTTCAATATGTCTGCAAATGGCTACAACTCAGGCCCAGTCCATCCCCCCCCCCCCC
>JAQMYG010000004.1:19514749-19530473 GCA_030014215.1 Clariallabes teugelsi
TGTAGAATGTAGAAAATAAATCACTAAACAAAAACAAAGAAATTTGCAAGTGACCCCAAACTTTTGAACGGTAGTATGGCGGATGCCCTCCCTGATGCAACTCTCCCTTTTTATCCAGGCTTGGGATGGGCACTGCATCCAGTGACTGAGGTTTGGGTGAGAATCGAACCGGGGCTTCCACAATCCAATGGGTGCGATAGTGAGGTGTCCGAATACTTTTGCCCATATGCTTTTGCCGATAGGTGTACATTATGCCAAAATATTTATTTTATTGTGTAAATATATGTCTTCATCATGCTACTTAATTTTGTTATATTACATTACATGTTACATTATATAAAAAATAAAAACATATACATTAACAAATACAGTAGGGCAAAAACTATTTAGTCAGCCACCAATTGTGCAAGTTCTCCCACTTAAAAAGATGAGAGTGGCCTGTAATTTTCATCATACGTATGAGAGACAAAATAAGAAAAAGAAATACAGAAAATCACATTGAAGGATTTTTAATGAATTAATTGGTAAACTCCTCGGTAAAATAAGTATGATGAAAATAACTATGATGAAAATTACAGGCATCTCTCATCTTTTTAAGTGGGAGAACTTGCACAATTGGTGGCTGACTAAATACTTTTTTGCCCCACTGTTTTACACTGTATGTAATATTACATGTAATAACATTATACTGTATGTTTGGGTTTAAAAAACATAAAAACATCATATTAATAGGAAAACTGGCAGAGAGAAATGTAGAACACAGCATATTTATTCGAGAAACTTCTTATGAAATCATCGATTAATAAACGGTGTAAACAAACCTTCTAAACGGCAAACATACATCCTGGATACCAGTTGCCATAGCAACGCGAGACGGAAACAACGCGCCTGTCGTAAAAGGCTCTGCTATTTCGACAGGCGCGTTGTTTCCGTCTCGCGTTGCTACGGCAACTCGTATCCAGGTAGTTTGTTTACCGTAGCAACCCCGAGCACGCTCACTCACACACGCTCACTCACACACGCTCCAAACTAGCGTTGGATGCGATTAATTCTACTTTAATCATAATCTATCATCAGGTGAGCGAGATGGACTCGAGCAGTTTGCTGTATTACTTGGATGTGGTGTGTGGAAACGGACTGAGCCTGAACTCCGAGCACAGAGCAGCCCTGCACACCTCCCTGATCATCATGAAGAGAAATTACAAATTCAACAAAGTCCTGTTCTGGGGAAAGATCCTGGGGATTAAAAACGATTATTTCATCGCTCAGGGGGTTGGAGAAGATGAAATGAGGGACAGGAAGTGTTTATACAGGTAAGACTCACACTCACAGGAACACCTGAACACCTGAACACCTGCACATCCATGCAGCCGATCACAATGCAGAGAACCATGCAGATACAGACTTATTAATGTAACTTACTCAATCATCTCTGAGATGTGGCAGTGCCATGTGGTTAATGCCACATACGCTGGTTTGGGGTATTTCAGAAACTGATGATCTCTTGACTAAAACATCTTGTCCACTTACACACATTAGCTCTCAGGTCATCTGTAGATGGTCGTTTAAACTCCAGACCTCCTGAGACGGTGTCACAAAGTGAGCTCCAGGAAGATCTGGTTTACAAAAAGTTGGGGTGCAGGAATTCGTGGGTCACTCGGCAAAACACAGCAGCCGCATGTGAAAATCTAGTGGAAAGTATTTACAGACAAATGGGGGCTATTATGAGAGAAATCATGTATGGTATGGGTATGAGGGTATGGTGTCCACAAACTTTTAGCCATATAATATATATTCATGTATAAATACTCTAGGTGTGGTATATATAATCACAGTTATTCTAGGAATGGTATATACCCAGTGTTTAGACAGGTATGTAGCGTAAATTGCTCTATTAGTGTCTCCAGAAAGTATTAACCTCCTAGTGAATGATTTTCTGCTTCTATAAAAAAGGTAGAAGAAAAAATGAAAATGCTAAAGAACTGCCTAGTTTGTGAACATTAATGTAAATTCGCTTTAGGTGGCATGGTGGCTTAGTGGTTATCACTGTTGCCTTGCACCTCCACAGTCGAGGGATTAGTTCACGCCTCTGGTCTGTTCTCCCCGTGCTTGGTGGGTTTTCTCTGGGTACCCCGGTTTCCTCCCACAGTCCAAAGACATGAAGATTAGTCTAATTGTCGTTCTCAAATTGCCCGTAGTGTTTGAGTGAGCGTGTGAGTGTGTGTGTGTGTGTGTGTGTGTGTGTGTGTGTGTGCCCTGCAATGGATTGGCACCTCTTGTTCCCTAAGTCTTCTGGGATAAGCTTCAGGTCCCCTGCGACCTTGTATACAGGTGGAAGCGATATAGACAATGAGAATGATGATGATGCATGTAGAGCATCGCAGTCCCTCTATGCACAAAGTGAGCTCCAGGAAGACATAGTGTCTATTCCAGTGTTTTGGTGTCTATTCCAGTGTTTGTCTGGAATAGAGGCTATTATAAGTGCACGGTAATGATAAATCTGAGATGATCAACAAACGCATACAGTATGGGAGTGAGGGTGAGGTGTCCACAAACTTTTGGCCATTTAGTATATCACAGGTCTTTTTTTTGTGACAGGTATGTACAGTACATAGCTCTATACAGTGCCTTCAGAAAGTATTTACCTTCTTGTGAATGCTTTCCTTTTTGCTGTTATGAATTAGATTGAGATTTTTTTTCTGTTTCTGCACACCTGCAGGGTCAAGGGGTTTGATTCCCATCTTACTGTAGGTCTGTGTGCATGGAGTTTGCATGTTCTCCCCATACTTGGTGGGTGTCTTCCGGGTACTTGGGTTTCCTCCCACAAATGCAGATTAGGCTAATTTGCTGTCCAATTAGTGGTGGCTCAATGGTTAACATTCTGTGTTTCTGATCAGAAGGTCAGCGGTTTAAGCCCAAGCTCCACTAAGCTGACACTCTTGGATTCTTGAACTAAGCTCTTAAACCTCTTTCCTCCAGGGGTGCCATATGAAGTCTGATGCTCCTGACATGAGGAAACGATTTCAATGTGCCGTGATGTACAGTATATCTAACACATACAGTAAAATCTTATTCTTGGCTTAAAAAAATAAGCAATGTTTAAATAAAAAAAATAATTTTATATAATTTCTGCACTTGAAAAAGATCAGAAAAATCCCATACTGATATTTGAAGTTGTAATAGAGTAGGAACAAAATGAGAGGGGTGAAAACTTTTCGAAGGCACTGCATACAGATGTAAAACTATAAATATGATGTATGGATTTATTACCTTGATAACTAATGGCATTATGGTGGCACAGTGACTTAGTGGTTAGCACTGTTCCCTTCCACCTCCAGGTGCTGGGTTTGATTTCCGTGTCGGGTCATGCAGATTAGGCTAATTGCCTGGAGTTTGTGAATGTTGCCTGGTGGGCGTACCATGGTTGGGCAAATGGGAATAAATACAATGGTCACCATTGGCCTCCACGGTCCCTAGTTGGACTACAGAGGTTACTAGATGGATGGACGTAACCAATGACAAAGAACGAGCCAAAGAAGCTTTATATCTTCTTTTTTTATATATCACTTTCAGTTTCTCTCTCTCTCTCTTTTCCCTTTTGGATATAAATGAATACAGTACATTTGTCTCCAACCCTTTTAAACATAGACGTTTGACACTCAGCTGCGCAATAGTACAAGATATTACTATTTCAGAATCGCGATAAAGTCATTAGTGCTATCAAACAAAACATATGGGATTATGATGTGGCCAAAAGTATTAAACAAAACAACTACAGTACATTAATCTCTTAAAGCGTTTCTGGTAAAGCTGATTCCAATTTGTATTGCGTTTCTGAAAGTATCACAATATTGTTTGTTTCGGTTTTGCTCCAATTCTAAAAAAAAAAAAAAAAAACTAAGGATGCTGTGCTGTGCAAATAAATTAGAGGTCACCACCTGTAGGATTATAGAGGAACAGCAATATTTTACTGCTTCAATCGTGAACGTATAAATAGGCACACAAAAGAATCATGATGCTTCATTGAATCGACCCCCCCTCCCCCATCTTTACTGCAAAATGAGACATCTCTATTTTTTTTTTTTACAGTTTTCAGAAAAGCTGAAGTATTATACTATAAGCTGTTACCAAAATATTTTCTGTATAGTTTCTTTGAATCATAAGGATGTTTAAAAGCACAAATGGGAAAATAAGGTGAAAAAAAATATATCTGTGTGAATTTTGGAGGATTTGGCAAAACACTATAACTCCACCTGCTGCACTTTTGTCCCAATGGACAAATCAGCCTGAAGTTGTGTTTGTGGCCACGTATGTGTTCTATTTCCAATAACAGTGTCAGTAATAGTGTTGATTGACTTCAGTTTACGAAAGGAATAGCAAACTCATGCTTTGATTTTCTTTCTCTAGTGAATCACAGAAGCAACTTGGAATAAGATGTTGAAAATTATAAGAAATATTGAAAACAACTTGGTTTAGTTTACAGTTTCATCAGCCTCTTTCCCATACCAGTTCTGACAACAGCAGCGTTTTGAAGGACTGATTAACCAACTGCATAAACGTCTGTGGTCCCATAAGGTTATAACAACGCACAGAATTCCCGATTGGAGAACAGGGTGCAGCAGACATAAAAGCTGAAGCAGTACCAGATGCAAAACCTTCCCACACTCAACATGCGTATCTCATGTTTCAAAGCAACTGCGTGTCCCCCGAGTTCTATAGCATCATCTGTCTGCTTAATTTACCTTTGTGGGGTGTTCAGGTCAAACCGGGACTGGTGTTGAAATTTCTCACGAATAAAGGTGTAAAGCCGATTGGCGTTTACAGAAGACTTCAAGGACCGTTACGGTGACGAGACTCTTAGTCGCAGTAAAACATTTCAGTGGTGGAAACTTTTAAAGAAGGCCATATGTCTGTGAAGGACGATCCCGGTCGAGGTGGCTCGGCATCCATTGCAGTCGTTCCCGTGAACGTTCAGAGAGTGGAAGGCCTGATCCTTGAAAATCCATGGACAGATAACTGACGCATCTGTCACAATCACTCACCAACACCACTTCCACATTATGAGAACTCAGCTCGGAGTTATTTCCACATCCTTCATACAGTCCTGACCTCATTTTCACAGCTTTGATCTATTTAAGGAGTTCCTGGGAGGCCAGGGTTTTAGACATGAAGCTGGCAGTCGGATCATGGCTCCAATATACTGAGGAAACTTTCTACCTTGATGGTATCCAAGCACTAGTGAAACACTGGGGTAAGCGCGTTAATGTAGCAGGGGATTATATAGAGAAATTTAAACTCTCCTAATCTGTTATTCTGCACAATTACTATAAAAGTCCCAGTTTGACTCGAACACCCCTCTTACTTCTCATTAATATCGAACTGCTTCATGGCTCCCAAAAGCAGCAAAGCCAATGCTACTGACACTTCAAAGCTTCAAAATTAAGAGCATCCATGTGTGTTTCTGTACAATAATTTGCCAAAATGAGTTAAAAGTCTGAAAATTCTATACTGTACTGCATATCCAGAAATCACATAATACAGTATATAGAACTCGGATAAATATTTTGCTGTAGAACATATTTAAGAAAGATTAACTTTGATTCTCATCTAGTTTTAACTGCATGGACTGGCACTTGCTCCCTCCTGCCACCGAGGCCCTGGTAGCAGACGTGGCTGTAGCGGCTAAGGGGCGGTTTATAGGCGATACATCACACCAGTACGAGCATACTGAGACACGGCGCCTGGGAGACGGAGATGATGCTGCCGAGGGAGAAGTCACGGTGAGTCACGGTCAGATAGTTACTACAGCATACTCACCCAATAATAACAAGGTCGAATAGAGGGCATTTAAATGGCTCGGATGACCTTTTGACTTTTTATTATCAGTGTTCCATATTTATATAAGTCCCTTAAATTGCCAGTTAAAACAGTTAAAAGTACAAAACACAATTCTAAACAAAGCGTGTAATCTGTAAATCTTGAATCCGTAAAGCACTATCAGCGTGAGTAAACATAATCTTGTGATAAACGAGGTGTTTACATTGTAATGCTTAGACTCCGGACTGAAGTATGATCTACAAGGCGCTTTTAAATACAATTTACACTTGTTAATTTGCTTTGGTGATTTTTCCTCCTAGGTGAAAGTGAGTGAAGAGAACAGGCTAGCTGTGACCGTGTTCCACATCGATAATGAGGTGTCTGTTGTACCACGTGGCGCGTACATCAAAAGCCCTCACGGCACTGTACAGACTAACCGTAGCTTTGAAGGTATGGTTACTGCACGACTTTCTGTCTTGTGTATGTATGTGTGTGTGTCTGTGTTTACTTTTGATGATAAGATGCAGCTGTACATGATTACTAGTCCGGGCTGTGTGACTCTTATTACAAGTTCAGTTTCATTTTGAAAACCTGCATATCTGTTGTGTTAAGCTTCTGATCAATAATCATTATAATTTGTGAGTGCAGGAATAATACCGGAAGCCCAATGAATCATTCATATTTTTTTCTGTATCCTATCCCTAGGCCTGAACCCGACAGAGGCGGCAAAGTTCAACAATTATTTACACTTCTCAGAGCCCAAGTACCTGAAGAAGAAATCCATTCTGGAAATGGCTGATCTAAACCCTACCATCGACTTCCTGGATCCTCTAAGTGAAGACATTCCCAAAGGTGAAAATGCAACATGCACGCACTAATGAGCCACAGCATTCTGATCACTCACAGATGAAGAAAAAAAAAGTCCTTCAGGATGCCTGGGAAACTATTCCTCAAGAGTATATTAAAATACAGGAAATTCTGGCTCTTTAGAGGCAAAATATGAAGAAATTAGGGGTGGTGCAAAAACTTCTGCGTAGTACTGAACAATATATGAAAAAAAAATTGTTCATATGAGTTTAACACAAGGGATTTTATTTTGGTAAAAATCCCTAAAAATTTCTTTTTTATCAACCTTGTGTTCCTGATTATACTGTAGTTCAATTTATTCAGTGCTTGTGCAGTTTTATAAGGAAATTTTTCTGAGCATTTTTTTTAAAAAATGCCACACTTCTTCAAACAAGATACATATACATACATACATACATGGTACACTATTATTTTTTCCACCCACCCCAATGACAAACAACAGCCAGTCAGCAGAAAAAGAAATAAGAAAATATAGTTGCAAGCAGTGATGAGCGGGGCCAAGCGCCCTGCGCCATCGAGTTTAAGGTATCGTCATGGCTGACACGTTCGAGATATCACAAATCTCTTTGCAATTTTGAATCCTTGGTGTCTATAGATCAAATAGGCCCGGTTTGTTGGAGATCGTATAAATTCCCTAGGAGGAGTATATCAAATTCCATTCGGGTGCGACCGAAAATAACTGACTTCCTATTGAGTAGAGCCCATAACATGCAATGTGAAAGTTGTTCAGCTCAGTGAGATCTAAATGTGTACCAGGTTTCATATGTATTCGTGCAAGTTTGTATGAGTTATGCCGCACAATCTCATGTGAGGGCTCCATGCCACGCCCAGGCCCCAGCTAATGGCAGCAGATTCCAAATTGTGTGCCAATTTTCATGATTTTTTGAGTATGTTAAGACCCCCAAAAAACCCCAGATGCTGTAAAAAAAGTCCTTAGAAAAACAAGAGGGCCCGCACACTCTATGACAACATTGAGGCAAATTGATGATGAGTAAATTCTATGTATTATCTTTTGCCAGAGTTTATCGGAAATTTGTTCTTGTATATCATTTTCCCATTTACCTTTAAGTACATCTAATGTGGCTGAACTACGTGTGTTTATATAACTTATATACAGCACTAATCATCTGTTTAGCGTCTGGTTTACCTCTATAAACACAATCTAAGAGGGATGGAGAGTGAGATAAAGGGAAAGAGTCAGAGAAAATGCCACACCAGTGACCCTGACTGTCACACCTGTTTCTGTTTTTTTGGATATTATTTATTTATTTATTTTTATTTGTTGCTTCCATTACTGCCATACAAACATTTTCCTGTAATTTCCTTCTTTTATTTGATTTTATTTGTCTTTGGAATCTATTATTTTTTATTGGCTCAATATTGCAGAAGTCATAAAATGAACATTTAAGACCAGAGTTGTATAAAATATTTAGGGTTCCTAAGCCTTTTCTCACAGGGCTGCACATTCGCCACCAAACTAATGTAAATGTTGAGTTGATAAACTTTTAATAATGTTATCTGATGAATTATAGCACTTTGAAATCTTTTGTGAATATACTGTGGGCTATAAATTTTTCTGTGCAAATCGGACTCTTTATCAAAATCACATCCTTATACTAGTGGCTAAGAGTTACATTGAGCACATTTTGTATGAAATCTATCCTTTGATATAATTGGCATTAATTGAAGGATATAAAAAGTAATCAAATCAACTCAAACCCATAAATTACAACAGACCACATGACCATTTTCCATAGCTCCAAAGTCCAATCTTTATATTTCCTAACAAACTCAAGCTTTTTTTTTCTGATGAGTCTCATTGACAAGTGGTTTTCTTATGGCCACACAGCTGTTTAGTTCCAATCCTGTGAGTTCTCATCACATTGTGTGTGTGTGTATGGAAATGCTCTTACTTTCATTAAATATAGCTCAGATTTTTACTGTTTTTCTGACCACATTATTTACACAAAGCTGACGGTTCAGCACTGTCCTTCCAGGTTTTCATAAAACCTGTGTTAAAGATTTCTTAACCCAGTTCCAGTAATTTTAAATCTCCTTAGTTGTTTTCTTTGCTTGATGCAGCCCAATAATTTGACCCTTCTGAAATGGTGACTTTTTTTTGGCCAGTGTATTACTGAATATTTATTGCCATAGATATGAGTAAAAAAAAAGCTTTTAGCACTTTGTCGGTGCTCAACATATATTATGCATGGGAGGAGAATAATAAAGAGCATTTGTGAAACTTTTGGAAATCCGGTAAAAATTTTAGTATGGTTTTTCTTACACAAATATTTACGAACAATCTTTTTGGGAAGAAATAAAATAGAGAGAGAGAGCGGCCCATGGCTTGGAAATGGTTTACCACACACGAAGAGCTCAAGATGTTGGCCTGGCCTTCAAATGAGCATCTGTGTGATGAAGTCGGATCCATCAAGGCTGAATCTCTTTTTTTTAGGTTCTAGATTAAATATTAGAGTAATACAATATTGGAGAATCGGGTACAACTTAAACAACTTGGTATCCAGTGAACATAACTTTTTTTTAAAGAATTGTGTGAATGATGATCCTGCGTGCAATCTGAAGTCCATTGAGGAGATGATGCTGAAAATCGAATGACACTAATGAGGAAGAGAAATGTGATAATGGCATAAATATGTCTATGATTAGTGCAGATTTTTTTTGGTCTGTGTAGCCGGACCTCTCCCATCTATTGAGTGATGAAAACCGGTAACCGGCTGACCCGGGACACAGTGGATGCATAGTGTTCTGAACTGTGATTCCATTGTTCTTTATTCTTCCATGTTCATTTTCGTTTCCCATAAGAGATCGGCCTTCTGGGTGAAGGAAAATTCAATTGCTCTTTCCCATGCATTTTAGTACTTCCCTTGACACGACCACGAACAAAGAGACGACCAAGAAAAAACGTTATTCTTATTATTTAGCTTTCACTGTGTCTGGCAAGAAACTCATATTAAACCTCATAGTCAGACTGGGTGGTTTTTGTTGCCGATGAGACCTCATGTTGTGGCTTAGGACAAACAGGGAAACAGGATCCAGTCTTAATGACTTTCATCTTATAGCTCGTATTTACTGAGCTTCTTCTCATTTCATGCTATATTTTGCTCAGATTTCTCAGCCAGATGGAATCTTTAGGGTATAGGATGTCAGGGAAATCCCTGGAGAGTCTGCTTAGATGTTCCTTGGAGTTGACAGAAACATGGCTCCCATCCATGGTGGGAAACGTCTATATTATTAATCTAAATGTAAATCCAACTCTTAGGGTAGAGAGCTATCACTCAATGAATGTGGGATTATGAGCTTTGCAGTGATGCCTAGGTAAATTTTTACTCTGTAATTTTTCTCTCTTCAAGTCACCACCCCCACCATATGAACGTCTTCCATAATGATATAGTATTACTTCAAACGTAAATAATATATGTTTTTATTAAATATTTGAGGAATTCCCCAAAGAAAGTTTTTGGACTTAAGTCAATTGAAATATACTGCACATTGGATCATTGCACTCCGTGTTAACATTTGAAGAAGTGGCCCTGACACTTGGCCTTGGTCTGGTATTTCATTTGCTCAAACACTTAAAATACTCTTTCTCTCAAAGGTTTTTTTTTTTTTCCATGCACGTCTTAAGAAACCCAAACATTTCTCACATCTCTGATACAGACAAAAACATGTTCTGAAGTTGAATGGGTTCATCTGGATGCTTTCCCGTGTCCTTACACAGTCCAGAAGTAGCATGATCCAGCAGAATTAAGTTTTTTGTTAAGGGATTTTGACATTCAAAACACTGTACTGAGACTGGGGAGCGCTTGCCTTACATTGTTCCTAACATTCTTCATGGCATGGATTCCACAAGATGTTCGAAACATCCCTTTGGGACGAGCTTGCATCATGCAGATGCTGTAAAGTTTTATTACGATGTCATTTCGTGCTGTGAATCTTCAATCAATCAAACCTCAGTGATGTTATACTGGATTCGGATCCGTGACTGGGAAGGCCATTAAAGAACACTCGACTTATCGTAATGTAAATGAAACCAGTTCGAGTTGATTTTTGCTTTGTGATATTGTCCATGGGTTCATTCTGTTGGTACTAGATTCTGACCTTACCATGTGTGTATATATATTTATTTCTTTTTTTGCATTTATTTCATTAGAGACCTTCACTATACTCAAAATCTAATGAGCTGTCAAGAAACCCTTGCTGACTGCATTGCTTGTTTCTTTCGTTTGTTCGTTCCTTCTTATCTCCCCTTTCATTGTTTCTCTTCTTTCATCCTTTCTTCCTTTTTATTTCTTTTCTCACCTTTCATTCCTTTCCTTCCTTTCTTCCAACTCTCCTTCCTTCCTTTTTCATTCCCTGTCCTTTCTTTTTCCTTTACTCCTTTCTTTCTTTCCATACATCCTTCCTCTCATTCCTTAATTTCCTTCCTACTTTCTTTCTCTCCTCTTTTTTTCTTTGCTTCCTTCTTTCTTACTCTCCTTCCAGCTATCCTTCTATCCACCCACATGGATCCAGGATATGAAACACAGTTACACAACATGTGAAGAAATTCCATGTAATAAAATAATTCCAGTGGATTTGTTGGTAAATTCAGGTCAAATACTTGAGCATATTTTTTAATCATGTGTCTTCTCAAACTGCTTATCAGGTTCTTTGTTGGAGATTGGACTCTGAATAAAAACATCCTGTCCACACGTACTTTGCCAATCTTGGCAACATCCTTAATTTCTAAATCTTCAATCTGTTTTTACGTCAGACCTTCTCTCCTGTATATGCATCACAGAGTTAAAACATCCGTTCTAAAGATTATCAGTACATTACGGGATAGCTCATCATCAAAGAGTGCTTTTCCTGATTATGCACTAGTTTCAGTTTGCCAGGAACGGTCATGGGTCTTGTTTTTTCACTTGATTGTGGAGTTTGTTTAATTACCGTATTGCATTTAAACCAGGCACAGATTTGAAAGCAAGCACTGATCCTGTGTTCTGTTCTCAGGATCATGGAGTTTGCAGTTTGAACACGGAGGCAGAGTTTGCGTGATCCGGAGTCTGCTGTGGCTCGGTCTGAGCTTCTTCCACGTGCCCGAAACATCCCAACACGGGTACGTCTACATGGGGGACGGCATCAAAAACCTGGACCTGCCTTTCATGATGTAGAGAGATTAAAGTGACATCCTGATTCATTCTTGTAAACAAACACTTTATCCATGTAATGAGTTTTTTTTTTTTTTTTTGGTAAAAAATTTACTGAAAATCAATATAGAAATATACTATATCCTGTGGAAAAGTGTTAAAACCGGACTGTCAGATGAATTTTCCACACCACTATTCACTCACACCCACACACAGAGGAGCTGATTCAGTTACAGGAAACCAGATTTTATTTGGATCACGTATGGAAGCTTCCCACAAACACAGAACCTGTAACAGTAACTGAGGTGACTGTAAAGGCATATTAACGAAAGAAAAAAGCTTCCCTGGAAACAAGCACATGCTTCCAGGGAAGAATTACATCAAATTCATCACTAAACATGTTCTGTTTCATCTCCGTGTGAACAAGCAGCCTGTAGAGCATCAGAAGCAGCATGACAAACAATAGTTATCACTTTGCAGATCTCCGTCGGTTCCAGCTGTCCTGATTACGCCTTGACTCCTTCATTGTTGTGTCTGGAAATGCGTCAGTGCTTTGTGTAGAGAGGCTTCGGGCTGTATCTGATGTTGTCCTTGAAGGCCGGATGTCCCACAGGCATACGATTCTTACACCACTTCATTCCTTTCTTATAGATGGGCTTCACCGAATTCACAGAGTAACGCGTCAGGTACCTTTAAAAGTCAATATAGGAGTTATGTCAACACCGAGTTCGTCACAGCTCTGCCTTGTGCATGCATGCAAGATTATACAGCTCTGGAAAATATAAAAGAGACCACTGCAATTTACTCCAGAAAACTTCTGAAATGTCATCAAGAGGAAGATGGAGGGTCACAAACCATCAATCAAAACTGAGCTGTTTGCTTTTTTGCAAAAAAGAGCGGTATAAGGTTACTCAACAGCAATGTGAAAAAAACTGGTGGAGAGCGAAAACACATGAAAGCTGTAATTGCAAATCAGGATTATTTCACTAAATACTGATTTCTTAATGTTATTTAGCCAAAGCATTAACACAATTTGTTTACAAATTATTTGCATTTTGTTTTATTTGAGTTATTAAATCTCTGCAAATACCGTATGATCTTGGGTTATGATGATGTGTTGTCATTTTCTTTAAATAATAATAGTTACATTTTGAATATAATGAATATTCACACACACATACTGTATATACATACATATACAAACACACTATATTGCTAAAAGTATTCGCTCCCCTGCCTTCACATGCATATGAACTTGAGTAACACATTCTTAATCCATAGAGTTTAATATGATGTTGGCCCCACCTCATCACAGCTTCAACTCTTCTGGGAAGGCTTTCCACAAGGTTTAGGAGTGTGTTTATGGGAATTTTGATCATCCTTCCAGAAGGGCATTTTTGAGGTCAGACATTGATGTTGGACAAGAAGAGCGGTGGTGCGCAGTCATGTTGGAACCCATACTTCCAGCGAAAGGAACTCTTAATGCTTCAGTATACCAAGACATTTTGGACAATTTCATGCTCCCAACGTTGTGGGAACAGTTTAGGGACGGTCCCCTTCCATCAAAACATGACTGTAAACCAGTGCACAAAGCAAGGTCCATAAAGACATGGATGAGCGAGTTTGGTGTGGAAGAGCTTGACTGGCCTGAACAGAGTCCTGACCTCAACCCGATAGAACACCTTTGGGATGAATTGGAGCGGAGGCGGCGAGCCAGACCTTCTCGTCTAACATCACTGTCTGACCTCACAAATGGGCTAATATCATATTAAACCACATGGATTATGAATTGGATGTTACTCAAGTTTTATATGCATGTGAAGGCCGGCTAGCGAATATTTTGGCAATATACTGTATATTGTAAATATTTAACACTGAATCGCCTGTTAAAGTGGCTAAACTTTGTCCATGTTACCCTTTTCAAAAATTGCCTGCTATGGTTCCTTACATACAAAAAGACTTTTCCATTCACTGTCAGTTGTACCAGCATGATGCATCATTCCAAGTATAAATTACTACACTGTAAGATCAAAAGTATGTGGACACCTGACAATCACTCCATATGTGGTTCCTTCCTTAAACTCTCACTCACTACTCATCTTCTATACCGCTTTATCCTGTAATCAGGGTCGCGGGGGCCTGGAGCCTATCCCAGGAGGCTTAGGGCACGAGGCAGGGTACACCCTGGACAGGGTGCCAATCCATCGCAGAGCACACACACATACACACACTCACACTATGGGCAATTTGTGAACGCCAATTAACCTAACCTGCATATCTTTGGACTGTGGGAGGAAAACGGAGTACCCAGAGGAAACCCACTAAGCATGGGAAGAACATGCAAACGCCATGCACACAGAGACGGGAATCGAGCCTGGCCTTCCTCAAACTGTTGTTAGTTATTTTGCTGTAGCATTGCAACTTCGCGATTCTTTTGTGTAACAATTTGTGTCTGGCCACACTGACTCTAAAATCAACTTTAAAAAAAAGTATTAAATGTTCTGATTGTTTTTATATGCAAAAAATATGATTATAGTGTTGGAAACTTGAATTATTTTTTGTGGCTGAAGCGGATGATCTGCATTCACATTATAAGTTTGTTTAGAATTCTAACAAAATCTGGTTAAAAAATCGAAATGGATATTTATAAAATTGTGATAATTACAGAATTGCAATACAAATTGAATTGACACCTAGGTATCGTGATAATATCGTATTGTATGATCCTTGGCGATTCCTGTCCCTACAGTGTACACCTTTAACTCACAAGAACTTCCAACTAACAGGTCCTCCAGTTTTGATCTGCTGGTTCCAAAGACTGACCGCATATTTAAACGTCTTCCTGAAAGAGTAACCTTGACTGATAAAGTTTGTCAAAAAGGAAATTCTTTTAGCTCCTGCTGTAATGTAAGTTAGATCCTTTGTGGAACTCTGTGAATCTTCAGACTTGACACTTTTCCTCCTGGAAAGGGATCACTGTGCTACTGCTAGAAAACAGCTGCTCTAAAGGCATATCAGTGCATCACTGGATGAAAGCACATGATCCCTTCTTTCCTGATAATATCTTAGCATCTGCGTACAGTTCCCATGAACTGTGTTAGGTCTTTTTCCACGTCAATGTTCTCTGGAATTCAGGACTGGCTTTTGTTTTCACACAAGTTTAACTTATTAATATTATTAATGGAGCCTGGTTAAAAGCAAGCGTCGCAGCATTTCCAAAAATATTTTGTTTTTCTGTAAGTGGGAAGTCCCACTTATAAAAAAAAAAATAATAAAAAAAGCCATGGGAATGTGTTGATTAAATGCTTCTAGTGACATGCTGTTCAGTAACGTACTGTATTTTAGCAAGGGAGAAATTGGCAAGGCAGAGGACACACTACAAACCTGGAGGAACAATCCAATGAAGTGTTTACGGTGATGCATGGAATACACATACCTGTTGAGTGGGGTGTTGGGTTTGGTCTTTGGTACGTGGCCCTCAGGAAGACGTGGTCTATGGTCTGGCAGGAGACCTGCAATATAGTAAGAAAGTACCAATATAGGAGAGGAACTCATTTTCCAGTTGGAGCTCATATATTTATTCCACACATTATATAAGCAACCAATTTTCAGACAAAAAAAAAAAACAATGGGATATGCTGGATTTTGCATGCAAAAAAAAAAGGAATCGGTTGCAACAGGTCAAAGTCCTCAAAAGGACTGTGGGTGGTTCTGCAGGATGCTCAGGAAAACTTAGTAGCTAATCTATATAAATATTAGCTACTGGTCGGAACTCACTCTTTCAATGATACCTTTACGTTTCATACATTAGGGCAGGGGTTCCCAAACTTTTCAGCTCACGACCCCCAAAATAACCGTGCCAGTGACTCGTGACCCCCACTATCCTCGGA
>JAQMYG010000004.1:19555358-19572747 GCA_030014215.1 Clariallabes teugelsi
AAGTAGTTTTGAAACCAGTACTTTTACACTTTTACTTGAGTAAAAAGCTTGAGTTGATACTTCAACTTCTAAAGAAGCCTTTTTAAACCCTAGTATCTATACTTCTACTCAAGTAATGAATGTGAATACTTTTGACACCACTGCACATAAGCCATACAGGCTTCACATACAGAGTGATAATTTCAATGTGTGTGCCATTGATGACACCAACAACTCCAGGGAAATCAACAATACAATGAAAGCAGCTTGTTTTTCATTGAAAATAACTCTGTGTGGTGGGGAAATGTGTCTGTGGTACTGTAAGAGCAACCAGAGTTTTATTTATTAGTATTATCTATTATTACACTGTCATTGTGACAAACCCAAATAATCACTGTTGCAAAGATGCATCTTCCATGTTGCTGAAAAACGTAAAGTAGTGATCATCTTAGTTTTTGTGGGGACAGCACACGATCTGTTTGCTGATGAAGCGATTGCACGCTGGACAGGATAAGCCACTAAAAGTGTTCCGTATCTTTTGATGAGCTCCATTGTCATTCAGTGTTCCCAAAATGTCTTATCTCCAATGGAATGTTAATGATTTTCTTTTCTGAGATGCTTAGTAAATACAGGGCCAGCTCAAAATCCATTGGAGAGCACACACACTCATTCACACACTATGGGCAATTTGGGAACAGTAGTCAGCCTAACCTGCATGTCTTTTGAATTTTGGAGAAGACTGGGGCACGAAGAGGAAACCCACCAAGTACCGGGAGAACATGTAAACTCCATGCACACAGACCAGAGGTGAGAATCAAACCCAGATCCTGGAAGTCGACAGTTGTAACCACTACGCCACCTTGTCGCCTAAATGCATTACATTCCTAAAAAAATGTTTCATTTAGCAAATTAAACTAGTTATTGATTGTTGAGCTCTACAGCAAAAGGATTACATCTATTTTAAGGAAACCAGAAGAATGTTTCCATCCAAAGAAGCATTTTTCATCCATAAGAATTCACAGCAGTAGTAATAACAAACGACTGCAATGGATTAATGCTGACTTTGCACCTCTGGAACAGTTGTAAGAGGAAGACATTTCCATTTACTCTATGAATTAAACTATTGAGGTTGAAAGCAGAGATTAAAAAAAAAAAAAAAAAAAACTAGAGGCCAAGGTTTATGTGATCCAGCTGTTTCATGTTTTTCCTATTTGTCGTTTGGACTGTACACTGTGGGAACCTCTAAGCATTTCTTGTCCCAGATAGGACCTCCTGCCTCTATCAGAACCCATTTACTATGTGGTCTTCTGCCAGGCCCTTAGGTACATCTGGAATGGTGTTAGTCTTGTATTTACAATATTTTCTGCTTGGTTTGTTTTATTTTGTTAATGTTTAGTTTGAAGTGCTGAAGGGAAACCTGACATTGAAATGAACCCCGCAGCCTTGGACTATAGGGTTTATTTAACAAAGCACTGCTTTTGAGGAAAACTCATGTTAGTTTTACCATCTTAGCATGCTGCCTTGCTTTATGTAATGACATTTCGTTTAAAAAAGCCATTCAGAATGCCTTGCTTTTTGACCATGCTCCTTAGGTTTCATGCTGTTGCAAGCATCTAGCCGTGTGTTCACTTTGACAGGTGGGAGCTAACACTTGTCTTGCACATCACTCCTGGGAGACCCCACTATGGAAGAAGATCTTGGCTGCGTTTCTTCTCCAGACGCCTGGAAGCAATAGTTTAATTTCATTTTTCTTGGATGAGGATCAATAACCAACATCTGGTTCTGGGGGGGTGGGGGACAAGGTTACATTAATCCTGGTTTAAATGTGAAAACTGACTGTCTTCACATTAAGCGCAGAAATATGTCAATATTGCTTTAAATATTACTTTTGGCAATTAATATTAGATATAGATATGTATAATTCAATTTGTGAGCTGTGGGATAAATCAAGTTCACAGGATTAACGCCTGAATGGAAATTCAAGATAACATACACAGCTGATTAAACACGCCGTTTCCTAACATATAACATTGAAGATTTTATGATCCTGGCGCTTGCATGGCAGTTTTGCACTGTAATTACAGCTATTACAACTGCGTAAGTCTAAGTCTATTGGAGTGTCATAGAGAACATCATATATTAAACATTTAAAATCCCTGTAACGAGCAGTGAGAGGACTGGGAGTAGAAAGCTGTAACTGTGGCTTTATGAATACTGGATAAATGGCAGGGGTGCTGTTTAACACCTGGAGACCTACATTGTAGATTACTGTGTGTTTCTTTGTCCTTAATACAAAGTCATGTGGTGAACATATGATCTAATATGTAAGTAACTATCTAGCCAAGTTCCTGATACTACAGTTTTACGATATGCACAATGGCTTAGTGGTTCACCCTGTCGCCTTGCACTTCCAGGTTCCAGGTTTGATTCTCAACTTGGGTCTGTGGGACTGCATGTGGGAGTTTGCTTGTTCTCCCTATGCTTGGTGGGTTTCCTTTTAGTGCTCCGGTTTCCTCCCACAGTCCAAAAACAGCAGATTAGGCTATTTGGCATCCCCAAATTGCCCATCGTTGTGAACCAACATGTGAGTGTGTGTGCCCTGTAAAGGATTGATAAACCGTCCAGTGTGTACCCCACCTTGTGCCCTAAGTCTCCTGGGATAGGCTCCAGGCCCCCTGCCACCCTGCATACAAGATAAAGCGATATGGACGATGAGTGAGTGAGTGAGTTTTATAATAAGGTGTTAAATACATTAAAACTATTAACAGATGATTAATATTTTGTTTATTTTTCATTACAACCTGAAAAGTGTTGTTCTCCTCAGACCTTCGAACAGCATGAAGGTCCACCAGATTATGACTTCTCTGATGTTTAACCTTTTTTGCATTAATTAACCTATAATTCTGTTAATAGTGGAAGGAGGTATTTAAAAATCCCTAGCAATTTGTCATTGAGACAGGGTGTTCTCAGATCAACCAACATTCTGACTTTCTACAAAATTCAAAAGCTTTTCAACTTTTAGCCATGCTTATAGATGGGTATATTCCAATATGTTTCACCCAGGGGCAGTGCTTAACAACTGGATAACCATACGATCGAAAGGAAACAACTCAGAAATGCTTCAATATGATCATCAGAGGCGTTGCTGGACAACAGGCAAGGCAGGCAATTGCTTGCGGCCCCAGGCCAGCAGGGGACCCCCGAGTGCTGACAAACCTATTTTATATTGATAAGATAATGGTGATGAATGGTGGTTAGAGAGGGCCCCTGCAAATTTTTGCCTAGGGCCTCAACAGACTCTAGAATCACCTTTGATGATCATACAGTACTATTCTCACTGAAAGGGCCAATGCTAACCATTAAATCAGTAAGCTCCTGCAAAATAGTCTAGCACTTTAGTCATTAAGCAGCACATCGGGTTGAATCAAAAAGGGTGCACACCCACAATTTTTGAAATTTTTTTTTACTAGAGACTGTACTAAGATTTCATGCTAGAGGTTGCTGAATAATTTTCTGAACTGCTATGATAGTCCTTGATCTGGTCACCATTCCAAGGGGCTAATCTGATGAGCACAGCGAACGGCAGGGGGGTTGCCACTTCTTCCTGTTCATCAGTGAACATGTGGCTACATTTTTCAGATCTGCTGCACCATTTGTGGGTGCAAAGGACCACTAAAATGAACATATGCCCTGCCTCATCAGCGCATCTGATGCACCATTGCACTGCTATGATGAACAAGGTACTTGGAGAGCTCCTGTGTAAGACAGTAAGAGCATTAGGCAACCTTGGCAATTTATCCTGCTGATGGTTACTATGATAAGTTAGGTTAGGTTCAGCCTTTATTCGCCACATATACTGTATATTACTGTGCAGTGAAATTGTTAATTCTTTGCATATCTTAGCATCTTGTTTGTAGGCTGGGGTCGGAGCGCAGGGTCAGCAATTATCCAGCACCCCTGGAGCAGACAGCGTAAAGGGCCTTGCTCAACCTACTGTAGTGGAGCTGGGGCTCAAAGTGCTGAACTTCCGATCAGTAACTCAGAGCGTTAAAACCGGGGATCAGGAAAAAATTGTGCGCAGTGCATTATGAGTTGCACAGTGTTGAACACTGTGGTTCAATTCTTTGTTCCTCATAACCTACCAGGCATGGTTAAAGAAATAGTCCTGTTTGGGGAAAGCCTCTGATAATTTTCTTGGCTTGGAAGTACTATAATTAATTTTTCTGCACAGTTATTAACACTGAGGTCATTCTCAAAAAGGTGCATTTTATGCTGGTAGAAACATCATGCTAGTAGAATGCAGTTATGGTCCTCCTATTCATTGGGCAACAGTTGATGTAAAGGCTGAATGGATTGCTGAGAAAGTAAAAAGTCAGTCGAGAAAACAGAAAGGTTGTATGACCGGCAGATGTACAAAACTGACTGGATTGCAGAGAGAATTGGAATGACTATACAGAGAATGCAAAACACAGCTTCAACAGCTGCCTGTTATTTGGAAACGTCATGCTCTGCACTCCGTGCCACTAGGTGGCAGTAATGTTCCATAATTTATTCTCACTCACTCACACACTCACTCACTCACTCACTCATCGTCTATACCATTTTATTCTGTATAACATGGCCCTGGGCGGGCTGAAGCCTATCCCTGGAGACTTAGGGCATGTGGCAGGATACAACCTGGATGGAATGCCAATCCATGGCAGCGCACACACACTCATTCACACACTACAGACAATTTAGGGGCACCAATTAGCTTATACCGCATGTCTTTGAACGTTGGGAGGAAACCATAGTATCCAGAGAAGCATACCCACCAAGCACAGTGAGAACATGCAAACTTCATGCCCAGAGACCCGAGGTGGGAATCAAATCCGGAACCTGGAGGTGCGAGGCCACAATGCTAACCACTACGGCTATTTTACTACAAAAGTAAAAGTATATGACAAAATGAAGGGAGGAAGTCATGTATAAATGTTAGCGGCATGTGACTGTGCAGGATGCGGTATGGTGAGGAAAACCAGTCGACCATGCTAGTGGCAGGTATTACAGGCCTATGACGCAAAGAAGAATTAAGTCAAGGAAAATGGCTCAGCAGAGAAAAGCAGGCAGCTTGGCTCCTGCTTCCCAACAGGCTGACAGTCTGTTGCTGGAAATCCAACTAATGTAGTAGATTAGCTATGAATAGCTTAAACATGGGCCTGATAATCAGGAAGGTGTTGAATTGCAAGGCCAAGTACAGAGAGCAACTCCACTCAGGATGAATATGGAAACATGAATAATGGCAAACCTGATTCTGAAATCATAGAAAAGTCTCAATCATCGAGGTCATTCTTCGCACGCATTCGTGTGGCTATAGCAGTCAAGACCAGGAGGAAATGTACTACTAACCAGCACATTATTTCCTGGAACCAACCTCAGCCAAGACCAAATATGTGCCCTATTTGACCTCTGACTGACACCTTGGTAAAAACAAATATATTCCCTGAACACATCAATGCTGTGGAGAATAACTTCGAGGGAATGTTCCTGGCCTTCCTGGGTAGTGCAGTACACATCACCGAGGACAGAGACCTCAACAATGATGTATACAGGAAACCTCCAGACACAAATCAATATTTACTGTTTGACTCCCACCACTCTCTGAAGCACAAACTGGGAAAGATTAGAACGACACTGTGGAATCATTCAAAACCTGTACCACTCAACAGCACTACCACAACAGATGAAGAAAGAATTTGAAGGATTTTCAGCAAACACAGTATCCCTGTATGTTTCAAACGCAGCAAGACACTGAGGTAGAAGCTTCTCCAACTCTAGGACAAAACATCCAGACATAAGCAGAGCAGTGTAGTATATGCAGTCTTATGTAGTGATAAATGCACAGTTCTGTACAATTGGAGAAACCAATCCTCTGCTTCAGAAGAAAGAATATTCAGGGAACGACATTGCTTTGTTAATGAAGATAATATCTAGTTACAACCAAGGTATGCTAAAGAGGATCTCTGAATGCATAACACAGTGTTGCTACACCAGTTACACCAGCAGAAGACCACACCCGATGCCATTCCTGTTAGGAAACTGAGGCTACAATTCCTGGCAATAGAAGATTGGAAAAATGTGACCAGGTCTGATAGTCTTGATTTCTGCCACGCCATTAGCTTGTAAGGTTAAAATTTGATGTAGATGTCATGAAAGCATGGATGCATCCTGCCATTTATCAGTGATTCAGGGTGAAGGTGGTGGTATAATATTTTGGTGTGGTGATATTTTTTCTTGACTTTGGACCACTTAGTACCAGCTGAGCAAGGTTTAAATGCCATAACCTATATACGTATAGTATTGTTGCTGACCATGTCCATCCCTTCATGACCACAGGATAAGCCACCATGTCACAAGGCTAAAATCATGTCAAACCGGTTTCTTAAACATGACAATAAGTTACAATCTTCAGCAACAGACCAAAATCTCTAATCTTTAAATCTCTTTGAGCACCTTGTTGAGTCTATGCCACAAAGAATTAAGACAAAAGGCAAAAGAATTAAGGCAGGTCTGAAAGCAAAAGGGGTCCGACCCAGCACAAGTACCTAATGAAATGACATGCTGTACAGTACGCATATGAAACAAAGAATATTTGCATTTATGTATTATGTACAGTATGTGTGTATTTACAAACTAGAAAAACTGTATGTGGATTCCTTTATAACCCACTTTTTACTCTATAGTGTTTGATGTACGTTTTTATTACTTATGAGTATAACTTCCAAGATAATTACAGAGGTGATAAAAATATTTATGCATGCATGAAACGATACCACAGGTGCATTAAAGACCACTGTATTGTGGTGATCAGCATCATTAAGTTGAAAGTCAAAAATGTCTTTGATTCAAGTTTATGAAAATTTTTCATGCCCACCCCATTGTGTGGTGGAGGGGAAAGCCCAGACACATCACAAAAAACATTTTAAGAAACATAGGGGCATCAAAGATCTGGCTCTTCAGCTGCTAAATAGTGGATGAGGGAATAGTCCTATATGAAAGCATTATTTTAAATGAACAAGTGGTTCATCAGGTTATGTTGATTATCAAGTCACATACAGTAGAAGTGAATGCAGAAAAAGTCAGCTCCCAAGGGGAAGCAAATATCTTCATTATATGTTTTTGTAACTTCTGGTAAGTTCTAAGTGGGAGTTGTTTGCACTTCTGATACTCAATCACAGGACTCAGAGAGGGGTGGCGGCGGTGTTGGGGGGGCGGGGGGGGGGGGGATTCAAAGAAATGAGAAAGATGAGGCCCATTTCTTACAACTTTCATCTGGATCCCATCAATGGTTCACCCCTAGATTGTAACAGGAAACGCTAAGCAGAAACAAAGGAGACAGCTATTTTGAGCTGTCAGAAGAAGCATCAGCACTGACTTAGAATTAAGCAGCATTAAGATTACATACAGCTCTGTGAGGATGAGATTTCTGGACCAAAGCCCAATATGAGACTACCGTACGTGACTTGGTTGGTCTAGTTAATAACTTTTTAGTTTTGTGAAATGTTTGCATGTGCCATTCCTAAAAGAACATATTAAAAAGGGTTAATTATCATGCGTTGGATATACGTCTAACTTCTTACAGCTGTATTAAAGAAAATTTACATTTACGCACAAAACCCCAGACTTGTTTACAGATGTTAATGTTCAAATAAGAGATGTGGGTATTGTAAATTTTTTTCACTTGGATTCCAACTGGCCACAAACACATAATGTTTTCTTTGCTTCTGCTTAAACAGAGGTCATTTTACACAGTTAACAGAGTAATTGCTTAACATTCTTAGCTTAAGCAATGCATTGAGTCAAGCCCTAGGGAAAAGCAAACTTTTTGCTATCTACAGTATGTGCTAAACCCGCAACAAGTTACCGAGGTTGAAAGGTGAAACCGGGACGTTTGATTTTTCAGAGTGACAGAACACAGTTATGAGAGTAAAAACATCCCTTTATTTCTGTATATAATCCCTTCCTACACTAATCCACTTATACCAGTGTTTCACTACTGCTTGGATACCATCAAGGTAGAAAGTTTTCTCAGTATGCCAGAGCCTGCATCACGTCTGAAACGCTGGCCTCCCAGGAACTCCTTTAATGGCCTGAACATGTGGAAATGGCTTATATGGGGAATGTGGTAATAACTCCCAGATGATATCCTGTAATGTGAATGTAGTGTTGGTGAATAATTGTGTGTACTGTTCCCACAGACAGATTTGTCTCTTTTACAACTTGTCGACAACTTATCCATCAATTTTCAAGGATCAGGCGGTCCACTTGTTGAATATTTACAGGAACAACCACAGTGGGCTCTGAGCCACCGTGGCTTGGGATCGGTTCACACAGATGTATGGCCTTCAAATGTTTAACTGCGGCTAAGATCACTGTACTGTTCTTGAAGTCAGTTTGACTTAAATGCTCTTGTACCTACTTATACCCAATAAATTCAATAGTTTGACTCAATGACTCAAATACAATGTTCTAGATGAAATCTTCTTATTCTTATAGTTATGAAATTAGAAGGAATAAGCAATCCTAGGGCTGTATACAATTCTGTTAACTGACTAAATGTACCAGACATGCCCATGTAGCTGCTTACTGTAACTTATTTTAACCTTAACCTGACATTGGTCACTATACATTATTCATTATCATTAACTTGCTTTTTCTTTCCTGTTGGAAGTATGGCTCTGATTAAAAATATGTATTTTTGAATACCCAGAAACCTCAGGAGGATAGGCTAAAAGGAAACAGATGCACCTTCATCACCACAGACATGTGGTAGGATGAAACTTCCATTGAAATTATATGAGGAAAAAATCTTCTACTTCAGTGCCAAAGCTATCAAGAAGCTGATGATGGAGGAGCTCTGACCTCTATCCATCTACACCTATAGTAACATTCCCATAGCCTCAGGATATTGTCCTAATACATTGATGAAATACGGGGATCGGTGAGTCAATATTGAGTCGCTATAGTATGTAAAGTGTGATCTTACAAGAAAAAACAGCCGTAAAGACTTTTTGGATAGTTAATAATAATAGTAAAGGTGTTTATAATGTTAGTTTCTCAACCCAAAGCATTACAGGATTAAAAAGCAAGGAAAAACCATCAACATGTTCATAAATCTAGATTAATTACAACATAAACAAGTCAAAGCAATGATAATTTGACTATATTTATGATTAAATTCATCGTTCCAAAGTTGGGGAAGCTCTGGGAAAAAAAAAAAAAATCCAGTCTTCTACACAGTTGACTCACAGAATAGACTGGCATTTTGTTATGAATTGGAGGTTGTGTAGGACTGAATAAATCACAAAGGTATTAGGAAGTGGTAAGGCTCAGTACAAACAAGGTTTTTGTTTGAAGTAACCACATAAATGGAGACTGGGTTAGAAAAATGGAGCATTTGAGTATGAGTTATCTGTGTGTACGTGAGAGTGCACACACGGTACAGTTTTGTACGTGTTACTAATAACAATAGAATGCATTACAGTAAGCTAAGCAGCAAATTGAAAAAACATGGGCATCAGGCAATGTTATAATAATAATAATAATAATAATAATAATAATAATAATAATAATAATAATGATGATGATAATAATGTAGCTGTTTTGGTTATACTGTGCCTGAAATGAAAGCTGGCTGTCAATCAAATTTCCATTTTAGAGTTGATGGTCCCCAGTCTGAAGTATTCTTTATGGCCAGGTCTAGTTTCCTTGATGTGCCTGTGTCAAACAGAACAAATGTTGACTTTCAGCTCTGTATGTTAATGTCTTTTAGGAAGCAAGCAAGCAGAGAGGATTCACATGGACTCTTGGAGTCTTGTTTGGGGATTGTTTAAATGTACTGTAAACTGATCAGCCATAACATTAAAAACAGTTAAAATGTACTACTCGTTCTTCTGAATCACGTTAAAAAAGAATGAATTGTTCATGAACGACCCATCACTAATGGGTGTTCTTGTGCCGTTCCATCGTGAACAGGATTGATACTTTTTTTCAACAATTTGGACTGAACTGGCCTTGTGGTTCTATCACCAGTTTGCTGGTGAGTAAGTGATCAATGTTCTTCAGTTTACCTAAACTGTTAATGTTATGGCTGATCAGTGTATGTGTCATCTAAAATTCCTAGTCCAAATTGTCTCAATTGTCACCCCTGCTCAAAAAAATTAAAGATGGCCCAGAGCAGAGACTTGTGGGACACCTTGTTTTTACAGACACCAAGTTCCTCAAAAGGGTAACAATAAGCACAGTCAGATAAATGGGACTTAAAGGAGTTCAGTGCTGCTCCTGATATGCCCAGTTATTTGTCCATGGAAATTTATAGCTCAGTACTTAAGGCATTGCATTTCTCATTGGAATGTTCGAATCCCAGCTACAATTGCGGGGCCCTTGAGGCTCAAATCCTTGTATAAGTTGTGTAAATGAGACACAAAAATAAACAAAAGTAAGTCGCTCTGGATTAGGATGTCTGCCAAATGCTCTAAATGTAATTAAGCAAAATGGCATGACTTACCATACCAAAAACTTGATTTACGTTTAGGAGGATCAAGACATCAGTCACTCTAATACACACACTTTCAGTCCTGTGACCTCTTCTGAGCAAATTGTATGTGGACGTGCGGTTTTGGAGCCTGCTCAGAAATCACAGTCATCTGGGTCACCACCAGGTTTGTTAGGAACTGGAGTTACAGTACAACAGGGTCATTGTTAAGCAGGAACAAAATCTGTTAACGGTGAGATGTTAACGAGGGAGGCTATGTGTGGTCATACTGTAAGTAAGCATGTTAAGCGTGATGTAGGGATAGGATCAATAGAGCGAGTGGTGGTCCCAATCTCGGAAATGGGGTCTAAATGTAATAAGCAGTGATTATCATGAAACTGGATAGACATGTGAACAGAGGTTGGGGTATGGGTAAATCAATTAAGTTAGTGGCAGGAGTGGAACTAATACTACTCTTAAAGGGAAACTATGATGCAAAATGTACTTTTTCTAAGTAATTTTTACACATTCAGATGGATCTTCAAACAAAAAAGAGAGGAAAAAATATTATGCTTACATTTATTCAAAGAGAGGATTATTGTAGTCATTCAGAAGTTGTGCCAGACTGTATGTATAGTCTCTCAGCCTGATAGCCTTTGGCTGTGAACAAGATGCTCTTTTTAGAGGATGAACCTGTCTAAGATGGCAAATAGATCACTGTTGTAAAAATTTCCAGAAACACAGACATTAATACGAGTTCAGAGGGTTTATAGAAACCTTAAGGGGATTCCCCATTGGGACAAACTTTTACAGATTCTATATTTCACTTTTTTGAGTATAGAATTAAAGCCAATGCTGTTTTATTTTCTTCTTCTTTTCAACATTTTATCATTATGGATATTTACAGATTTTATTAAAGTTAAAGTATGCAAACAAATGTACCTCAGTAATCGAGATAATGTTTTGGAGAATTATGCATATTGGAGACCCCGTCTTCAATACAATTGTTGTCAAACTTTCTTAGGATCATTATAACCGTTTTTTTGTCTGGACTACATCTTTCTCATGTGTATAATATAATGCGGGCTCTTGCAGATGTTATGTCTTAAACAACACACCTGGTATAAGAAGACTTTAATCAGTGAAAGGCACAGTAAGTGTATACTAAGTAAAGAGGTCCTTCATTTTAGATCTAAGACAAAACATCTGTAAGAGCCTCATTGTATTATACCAATGAAAAAGATGCAGTCCAGACAATAAAACAATAAGAGAGTAAATTACAATTATTATACAGACTTGGTCACTCAGCGTCTTCATCCTGTATACAGGGTCGCGGGTGGCCTGGAGACCACTTAGGCAACTTGGGGTACAAGGTTGGTTACAAGTTCATTGCAGGGCACAGACACAAAACCGGAGTACCCGGAGGAAACCCACCAGGCACGGGGAGAACATGCAAACTCCATGCACACAGAGACGGGAATCGAACCCAGACCCTGGAGGTGCAAGGCGACAGCGCTAACCACTACACCACCGTGCCGCCTCAACTATACCCATTATGATAATATAATCTCAGGCCCAGCAAAAATTACTTACATCTTATAATAACCTGAGTTTGTAATTCATGTCCTATATGTGCTGGGCCCAGAATGCAATCTGGTTGTTAGTCTTCAACCAATTTATTTCATTGGCCTATAGAAAAAAAAAACCCAGACAATCTTCTAAATGATGTTTCACTGTGATTATTGAGGAAGTCATGTTTCAGAGCGCACAGTCTCTTTTCTCATGTATAAGAATTTCTCAACAGGGATTTGTCGAAGGAGGAGTGTAATGCTAGGATCCTGGTGGTTGATTGCGATGGAACGGCTCCAAATGTTCCTTAGAGCTCAAGGACCTCTGACTGGAAATTCAATTACCTTTCTGTTAAGAGTGTCCTGGTGGTCATGTGCAAATACTTTGAGGAATAATTTAACCGGTTCTGGCAGCAAGAGTAAGCTCTTGGGTTATAATGACCTATTAGATAAGATTCGGACATTCATCTTTTACTTAAAGATAATTTTCATGCTTTTCTTCTTGTGCATCAATCTCATGTCTTAGATTTATTTCTTTTTTAAATCGCACAGCCAGAATGAAACTGAAAAGCAAATATTATTTTATATTTTTTTATTGCAAGGCCTCAATTTAAGCAATGCATGGGCAGCTATGTAAATATTAAACAGAAAGACATATCTACAAAAAACAGTACCAGTAGTGCCATAATAGTATCATACTAGTTTATTATTGTATTTATTTGCGAAAACAAGCAAAACATTTCATAGAAAGCAGAATTGAAATTGCAAAAAGATAAATAAAAAAATAAAAATGCAAAATTTCCTTACAAAAGCAAATTATGGACATATTGTGAAATGGGTTTCACATTAACATGTGGATCTATCTTCTTACCGTACTGTCTGGAGAGCATCCATTGAGGCTTTGTAAATAATCTTTGAGTGTATGTGGGTGTATGTGGTTGCGTATGTGTCTACGTGCATGCATGCGTGACAAATAATACCACCTTATACTTGGAACCTGCAGATAGTCATTTCTTCCTTATGGTTTCTACCACAAAATCAGTGTTTCTCATAAAACTTAAAAAGTTTCCTTTTTTCACAATACTACAAATATTCCATCCACTTTGCAAACATTTTTTTTTCCTTCCTCGTATCAAATTCTTTGGCACAGCACTGTGTGTAATGTGGTTGCTAGAGACCAAGGACAAGGAAACTCAGTGCATTACTGTCCCTTACCTTAACTACTAAAGTCATTAGTTCCTTTTTCCAGGAAGAATTTAATAATAAAAAAGTCCTAAACTGTTTGCTTCTGCTTTAAATTCTCTTAGTCGAGGTCCAGAGTTTACTTTGGCTGCAGGTATAAAATGAAACATAGAAGAATGAGTGTAAGGGTCACGCAGAACTACTATACCACTATTTCACATTGGCAAAGAGGGAAAAAGAGCAGTTATGCCCAGAGATCTCATTGTAAAACCTTTCCAGTTTATGGTCTTCTTTGGGAAAGCACACATGCCACCTAAGTAGAGGCTTGTCTTCCGTATCAAATTGCCGTGAGAATAAAACAGTAATGCAGAACAAGACATGATTTACAGTGCAACAGATTTTGAGGCAAATCCTTCTATAACAAGGATAGTAATGTATTAAATAAACAGTTACTTAGTCACAAGGAAATCTGTTAAATGATTAGTCTTCTGCCTGTTAACCAAAGCAAATATACTGTTTATTTATAGCACACTCATATATACATATATCTGTGCATGCTAAGAATAGTTTCCAAAGTTGTATTACCTTAAAATGAACTGCTGTTCTCTTTCTTTCATGTCTGTAAGAACATTTTTAGGGTCTGATTTGTCCGAAGTATCAGGGTATATGAGGAGACATGGTGGCTTAGTGGTTAACACTGTGGCCGTGCATCTCCAGGGTTCAGATTCTATTCCAGCCTCTGGGCCTGAGTGCATGGATTTTGCATGTTCCTCCAATGCTTGATGGGTTTTTCTCCGGTTTCCTCCCACAGTCCAAAGACATGCAGATTAGGCTAATAGGTGTTCCCAAATTGTCTGTAATGTGTAAATGTTTGTGTGAATGTTGACTGGAGGTCCTACCATGGTCATAAAAAGGGAATAAATGCAGTGGTAATCACCACTGGTTTCCATGGTCCGTAGTTGGCCTACAGAGTTTCCTAGATGGATGGATTGATGGATGGATATCGATTTATAACCTGTACTGTTTTTCTTAAATCTCAAACACCTCCATATAATCTAAACTGACACACACACTTTAATATCTCTAAACACAACTAACAATGAACATGTAGGCCATATTTAACATCATATTTCATTCAGCTTTCTTAAATTGTATTGGCATTCTGTAATTTCTGCCAATTTATTTTTAGCTGTGCTTGTATTAACAGTGGGCATAGAATAAGGTTTCTTACAAGTTAGCAGAATAATTCATTCATTCATTCATTTATTTATTTTCAGGAGACATTTTGCCATGAGTCACAAGATCTGAAGATAATTCCACAATCACATGGTGCGAGATGGGAATACACCTCGGATAGCATGGCAGCTCTTCACACTGTAATACAAATTCACACACAAATTCACACCCAAGGGCAATTTACCATAGGAGGAGGAAGGAAACCTGAGAACTCAAAAAACATGGGGAGAACGTGCAAAACTCCTCGCAGACAGTAACCAGAGCCTCCATTCTTCCCTTTTACCAGAAGTACTCCTGTGCACTTACACTCACTCATTTTCTATACCGCTTTTCCTGTACAGCGTCGTGGGAGGTCCGGTCCCTATCCCAGAGGACACGGGACGGTAGGTAGGGTGCACCCCTGACAGGGTAAAACGGCTCCTCCACGATATACACACACACACACAGTGCCCGGAGGAAACCCACCAAGCCTGGGGAGAACTCAAACTCCACATACACAGACCCAAAGGCAGGGCTCAAAAGCTCAACACTGGAGGTGCAAGGTCAAAGCAATAACCGCTACATCCCCAAACAACCTGCTTTGGATTTACAATATAGACAAAATCAAGCAACTAACCAAAGCAAGCAAAAGTTGTTTTTAGACTCAGAGAGCAATGCAAGTTTCAGCCAAGTAGGACTGTGAAGAAATACACATGTGGAAATATGTCTAGGGGTTTATTCTAAAGGGGCAATAGATGTGCAATCAGATGAATAAAAACATATTGATTTCTTATTAATTGAAATTTTATGGAACACCTATGCATTATGAAATATAATGTGAAATGACAAACAAGAGTCTTTTTTTATTATGGAGACACCGGATTTTGACTCAAAACTATTCAAGAAAAGTGCAGTAACAGTCATCATGTCATTACGTATTTGTTTAAGAAAACTATTTCTCTAACCCTACCAGAAATATAACACTAAATGGCAAATTATATGGCCACTTGATCATCATACCTTAATGATCATATTAGAAATCCCATTCGAAAACTTTGCCTGTTAATATGTAGCTGTCACCCCATTTGTATTTATAACCCTTCTGAAGGCTGAATGTCTATAGGAATCTGTACCCATTCAATCAAAAGAGCATTTGTAAGGTCAGGCCCTTATGTTTAACTAGAAAGCCTAGCTCGCAATCTAAATTACAATTCCTCGTCCCAAAGGTGTTCTGTGGGATTGAGGTCAGGGCTCTGAACAAACCGCTAGGGTTCTTCAACCCCACAAAACTCATCACGTCACTTCGCGCTCAGGGGCACAGGCACGCCTGCAACAGGAAAGGGCCTTCCCCAAACGGTTGCCACAATGTCATGTGCACTAAATCAAGCCAGTTTTCTTGAATATATATCTTGTAACATTAGCATTAACATTAACATTCCTTACAATGAACCAAGGGGCCCCCAACCCTGAAAATCACCCCCAAACCGTTATAGCTGCTCTACCTTCTTATACATTCTGGTGGGTGATGTTCTCCTGGCATCTGCCCAACTCAGATTCGTCCATCCGACTTTGAAAATAATGAAGCGTGATTCAACATTCCAGAGTACATGTTTCATCCAGTGGCAGCATGCATGCACTCCTCCAGCCGACTACTGGCATCACGCATAGTGATATTAGGCATGTGTGCTGCTCGGCCATGGGAACCTGTTTAATGAAGGTCTTGTGCTGTTGTTGTTTTTAAAGGCAGTCTTTAATTCTGTAATGAGTGACACAACAGTGGTTAGGCAATTTTTATATGCTTCACTGCTCGGTGGCCACGGTCTGTGCGTTTGCTGAGCTGATGAGATGTTGTGCCAGACGCTTCCATTTCGCAATGTACAATAGCAGACGTGGTATCATATGATCATCCTGATCCATCTTTGCTGTCAGACATATGTCTAACTAATAACTGGCAGACGTCTGAATATCCTGTTTGCATCCCTGATTAGTGACAGAACAATCTCCAACACGTTGAATGATCAGGACAAATTTCAACCACCGGTAAAATATTTACAGCATAACCTCGTCTTGGCTTTTCAGCAGTGAGGATTTTGATGCATATGGACATGTGTATTACGAGAGGCTTTTTTAGTCATAAAAATGTCTCGTTTTTTTAGGTTTCCTTCCAAATCTGATCGTCCTGAACATCTGGGCTGGTTTAAGAGCAGAAGTGTAACCAGCGACCCTGTGTTGTCTGTGCATTGGTGAAATACGACAGATCCACTGACTAGGTCTTCATTTACAACACTACAGAGAACCCTTCTAGTCCACTTATCAGCCAATTCCTCAGCCCACTAAAGGCCTGGAGAACACTATTCCCACAGCGCAAAATGATATACGCCGACAGATTATGGAGTATCCGTACTGGTGGTATGCTTAAATTGGTTCTACTTAGTTAACCTTTCAGAGGTGTGTGATAATGACCGCTGAAGTCTGAAGCTGGCTACGATTGAGTTAAAAGGGCGCAAGTGCAGTTTTTAAGGTCTGCACCGTCACCCCGTAAGTGTAGGTCACATCTGGACATTGCCAGCGCAAGTTCATGTAGGGGTGGTAACGTGATTTCTGTCCAAAAGGAATGGGTAATTGAACTCTGCAACAGGAACAGAATTAGATATCTATTAGTGATAAGGTTTGAGAAGCAAAAAAAAAAAGCGATAAGGCATTTTACAGGAGTGTAGAGTTCTTGAAGAGCTTTGAGAAAACGTCAAGCAAAACTCATTGCTATTTGGGCTGAGGCGAAATAACACCTGGCGTCAATCTCGTGCAGTAATAGGTCTTAAAATTTTAATGGTTTTCACATGAGTAAGAATGAGGCAGTTGAAACACCAGGTTATATCTTGTTGTGCTTGCGAAAACATCCTAAACCCTGAAAAAAATTATATTATATTTAATA
>JAQMYG010000004.1:19572788-19584922 GCA_030014215.1 Clariallabes teugelsi
CACACGCCGTTGTTGTTTTTTTTTTAAAGAACGTTAATGTCAATTAGTGAAATATTAAACAGCAGAGCATGCTGTTGTGCTGAATATCAGCACGGCCTTGAGTGTGATATTGCTTTTATACAACAGTTCCATGAACACCATTTATTATCAACAGATTGTGATTACTTTATTTATTGAATCTTTTATTTTTCTCCTTAAACTCATATACTTCTGTGCCTAGTGGGACTAAATAACCACAGCTGGCATAGTTAGTATAATTAACATGGGTGAAAGTATCTCAAATTCTTACCCGAACTATGTAGCCAAAAGGTGATAAGAATAAACCATAGAGGTGGTGGAAAGTCCTATAAATTTCCTTCATTTCTTGTTATTTTTCCGCTTAATCAACTTTAAAATATTAGCTCCATTAACGTCCATGTACCAGGGTTGAATGCCAAATCCTGAAGCTAGCGCACTAGGATATACTAACCTTTGTCCAAAACATCAAGTACTGTAGATCAGTCCCTTGATCAGGGTTTAGAGAGGGATTTGGGATTCCGGGGTTAGAAGCTAGTTACAGTAGGTTCGTAGCTCACGTTAGCTGTAACTCTCGCTAGAACAAAGTAATCTAATGAAACAATGTACGATGTGCTTCTCAGTATATGGAGCTTTAAACATGCCGGGACGCCCCTGAGTCGGACCAATTAGGCAGGCACCAGACAGCCATTGTACCATCTAACGTGATACCCCTTCACTCGGTCACTCGATTTCTCATCAGGATGGTGGTGTACAGTAAAGAGTAGCACTTTAATAGTGGGAACCTATTGGGTCACCAATTCGTTTAAGTGATGTCAAATGGAAATATGTTCTTCCTGACGTACCCTCAAGGAGTTTTATTCACAAGATGGTATGGAACCTGGAAACGACGGGATCAGTGATACCCTTCTCATGGCGGAGGCCGTCCGAAAAACACGATCGGTGACGTGTAGCTTAATCGTGCAAATTTGCGTCAAGGTTTTTACATTTTTATCTTTTTTGAAGTTCAGATTGCTTCATCATAGCAAGAATTATTACAGAATATTCAGGGCTTCTTTCAAGGGAGTCACCCTGTACTTTGTAGACCTTAGATTATTTATCAGCTTTGTCAAATAAAAGTTAAATATGCTGTATGACCTACTTTACTGCTTATTTCAGTATTTGCTTTTTGGTTTTCAAATTTTGGAATTCACTATTAAGACACTTTGGATGTACAGCTGCTTGCAGTTCCGTGTTTGTAAAAGATGTGAGTAATTGTTTGCACTTGTGGGCAGCAGTGTGAGTGTGTTCTAGTATACTGTGTTCCATGTATATTTATGAGGATGTTTTACTCCGGCATCTGAAACACACACTTTCTCCTGATGTCTCCACGTCATAGGAAGTCCGCATGAGTAAAGAACTGCATGGTTGTACGTGATGGTTGACCAGCGCTTTCTATCCTTAGTTCCTGAAAAGAGGTGAATCAATGGCCACTAATCTGCACTGTTCAGCTTTGATGTCTCACACACACACACATTCAAAGAGATAAAAGCATATAAGCTACTTAAAAAGCAGAGACTTTCCTCACACCCCTCCCCTTTCCTTTCTCGCCGTCTTGGATAACCAGTTGTTCTGTCTCCTCGGATTTGTAGATAAGACTACAGAAACTCTAAATGGCTTTAAAACCTAACGCGGCGGTTAGATTAATGCTCCTGCTAAATGACCCCCGGCGGTACGGGTCATCACAACCCTTTCTGGCGGTGATAATTGCGTGCTATCAGTGTGTTTGTATACTTCCCCCCCCAAACAAAAACCTAGTCAAAGCCTAAACAGACAAACAGCTGAGTTAAGATATAAACAGGTATCGCCTCACACGAAGAAAGTGCGCGAGTCGGATTTCGGAAGTGTTCTTGGAAAGAAATTGACAAGAGCTGCATATGTCTTGGAGAAAATATTTATTTATTATAATTCGTGAAACTTTTTTGTAGCCATGTTGTTGTTTTTTTTTTTTAGAAACCAGTATATTTCAGAAGCACGTGTCGCTTTTTTATTTTAATTTTTTGTGAATTTGTAGACAACTCAAATCTAAACACTTCTAAAAGGTTATTTAGGGTGTTAGGGTGTTTCCAAGATCTGTCCTCGGTTGGAGTACACACGTCATTGTTGCATCGTTAAATGTAAATTGGTTAAAAAGAAGAAGGAAAAAGATGTGTTCCTGTTGCTTAGAGCTGAAAACTGTTTGGTGCTGACTTCAAGACATAGGAATATACAAAATCTTCGAGTAGCGCAAACACAAGCATGCACGCATGTACACACACAGACAGACAGCGAAAGTAGCAGAGTTGTAGGTGGGAGCTGCTTACATGGCAAATTGTGTTCTGGAAAGTAATTAACTAGCCCCCCACTCCCTGTCACACTCCTCTCCCTGAGCGTCAGGATCAGCACCCGAAGCAAATTACTGTATAGAAGTATTTTATAGCGGTAACTGCGATATAATCACGGAATATATTTTATCCTTTATTTTACATCTATGATCAAAAGTACCCCATGTAAATTATTAGTTGTGAATGTTATGTCTTAATTTATCTTTATCATAAAGGGCGTTCAAGTCAGACTGGGACTTTTGTTTGTACAGAATAACAGAATACAGTTATGTGAGTAAAAAAACTCCCTTTATTTCTCTATATAATCCCCTGCTACACTAATGCACTTATCCCAGTGTTTCACTAGTGCTTGGACACCATCAAGGTAGAAAGTATTCTCAGGCTTCCCGGAGCCATGATCAGACTGCCTGCTTCATGTCTGAAACGCTGGCCTCCCAGGAACTCCTTTAATGGTCCAAACATGTGAAAATGGCTTGGAGCGAGGTCAGGACTGTACAGGGGATGCGGCAATAACTCCCAGCCGAGTTCCTGTAACATGCAAGTGGGGTTAGTGAATGATCAAGTGTAAACTTTCCACAGGAAGTTATTCAGCTGTTTTCAAGGATTAGACATTCCACTCGCTCAATGCTCACAGGAACAACTTGGTGGGCTCTGAGACACCTCAGCCATGATCATCATTCACAGGAGTACGGCCTTCTTTTTTAAAAAAATGGCGCAATCAAAAAGTCTCATCAATGCCTCATCACCATCTCATCACCTTAAAGGTCAATAGGTTTTACTCCTTCATTGAGTAGAAGTCCTGGTTTGACTTGAATGCCCCTCATATAATAAATATAATAGTGACAATTGTTAAAAGCGCTATACAAATAAAATTGAATTGAATTGAATTGAATATAATGAAGAATATCATTATTTCCTCTTGTAATGTGCATGAAAACTCAATCACTGTCATGCGTTCTTTTGTTTTTTCCCGAGAAGTGTGACTACGTGCAAATGTACCACGCGTTAACAGCAAGCTGAACTCCGGCTATAAATTTTGATCATTCTGACCCCACACTCAAACACATAAATCTTTTTTTTTTTCCAAACACCACACACCCAGGACTCTTTGAAGCTAGTCGGCCTCAGAATCCCAGAAACACCAGCCAGCATTTCACTTAAAGATACGGCTCAGTGGCCTACTGTACACAGACCTCTCTCAGGACACGAGAAAAAAAATGACACATTTGCCTGTTTGTCCAAAGCTTAACATTTAAACAAAAACCTCAGTTGTCTCTCCGGTGTGTAATGACAGAGTGAAAGAGACAGGAATGGATAATTCTCATTTGTTTTTAGCATGTTGTATTGTGTCACTGACTCACGTAAATCTGACTCACCCAGCCAAGCGCACAAACGTAATTACATTACAGAACACAATTCAAACTTTCCAGCGCTAATGCTTACAGTATGATAAAATGTACAGTGTCTTATATTAACATCGCACCCTCTCTCTGTCTGCTCTGTTTCTAAAACAAACCCCATCAAAGTCCTATTCAACAGGTTAAATGAGGGGAAAGGTATACATGTTATACTTTGAAGCGGGGGGAAAAAAAGAGAGGATGATGTAAATACCAAGAGGATTCGTTCAAACTTATGGCCTGGAAAAGAAAATGTTTAGAGAGTGAAGAAAGGAGTTCGACAGCCCGAACGGGCTTTGTGTTTACAGCTGCTTACAGCTCTTAATGTGCTTACAGCAGCTGCGCGGCCATGTGAATGTCCCACACAGGCCTCAGCTGGCCATGGCACCTCATGCTGAAGTCAGGCCAGCTCGTACTCCCAAGACGTGACGAATAATGCAAATTCTTGCATGAGATATACATGCATAGTGTTTAGAAAAGTATCAATATGCAGGAAATACAGAGGCAAGAATAAGAGGATAAACAAATGCTGTATTTTCACGTAGGAGGGTATGTGCTCGCCATAAGGGTAAATATGGTCTGACTGGCACATTAGATATTCACAGAGTGGAATTTTGCCAAATAAAGGAGCCGTGTGTGTGTGTGTGTCTAAATACACATCCAAATTGGATTTAGTTCACTTTTTTTGGCCTCTGCTGATATTAAACTGAGCCAAATGCATTATAACCCAAATCTGATTGTATCACCCTAACACAGCAGTTGCTAAGGCAGCGCCGCTGTAACTGCCGGTTTCTTCAGTATAATGCCCCTGAACCTAACCCAGACTCCACTGTGATTGATGAGGTAGGGGTGATAGTAGAGTAGCCTGGTGAATTAGCCACTGACATTTCCTTTTGCTTTGCCTCCCCATCTGTTCCAGACACCCAGAGCTAAATGTACCCAGAGGCACCAACAGAAAAACGACTCTACCACCCAGCGATTTTAGTTTTTGCTGGATTGCAGCATTAAAGTTTTTTTTATTCAAAAGTTTACTAGTAGGTGATTGTTTTTTAGTCGTCCACATAATAGTTTTTTTTAATTAAAAACTTTTCTTTTAACAACAGTCCAAGTAGGACTAGTAATTACATCTTTCTTTCTTTTTCGAGCACTCACACTTTATATATAATGACCAAGATACACCTGTGGCCTTTTTACATCCACCTGTGGCCTATTGTATGCTTGTGCAATAAATATCCCAGACTTTAGGAGGTCTCGCAGCTAAGCGGCAGATCAGATCACTCAGGAAAACCAAGGAACCGCCTGTGGATGACTGTGAAATCCATTAGGACAAAGTGGAAAAATGTGGCATGACGCAGAATCTACAAAACAGGCCAAACCGAGAGCTCGGGCAAGAAGGGCAATTGTTAGAGAAGTATCCAAGGGGCCATGTAAAGCACTGAAAGGATTCTCTTTCTCACTGGCTGAAATAGGAGAACTGAAATAGCAGACCGCAACAATATTATCAGTCACTAAGAGGAAGCCACTTCTGAGAAGGGCTAACATAAAAGCATGCCTAGATTAAAAGAGTTTGTTTTGGGATGAGAATAATGCTGGTCTAAAAACAGACCAAATACAACCCAGCATCCAGGTACCACCATTCCTATCATGAAGCATGGTGGTGGTAGCTTCACATTCTGGGATTGCTGTCCTGCAGGAGAAACTGGAATCCTTTTTTGTCTACTGTAGCAAATTATTTTATAGAATCTGTTCCAGTCAGACAGAAATCATTGTCCAAAGTAAAAAAAAAAAAAAAAAAAAAATTATTCTTATAGGATAATGAGAACTACAAAGGAATGGCTAGAGTTTTCTTTTTTTCTTCCCCCCCCAGTCGTCCAATAAAATTCCATCTGTGTCATAATCTGAAAATTGCTGTCTGCCAATATAGACAATTCAATTCGGGAGATTTTGAGAAAATTCATATTGAAAAGTGGAAGAAAATACAGGAATCAAAACCAAAGGTCGTAGAGAAATATCTGAGATGAGGCAAAACTGTAAATGTTGCAAAAAGACAAAAAGACTTTGCGAAGGGGTGAAGGCATATCAGTTAAGCAATGTTTAGAATGTTTTGTTTTCTTAGGACATCTAATTATAAAATTAGATTTATATAATTTTGTTTCTTTAGAGAGTTATTTCAAAAGAAGCAAAATGTTCCAGTAATGTGCTTAATGTACTTAAATTTGATGTTGCGACACAGCAGCGAGAGAGAGAGAGAGAGAGAGAGAGAGAGAGAGAGAGATGAGTAGGAGGAGCTGATTTTAAAACTACACAGTGAGCCTTTTTCATCCTTCCTGCACTTAGTGTTATATTTAAACAACAGGAGACCGTGTGCTATGGTTAAAAAGAGGGGGAAAAAACTATATTTGAGTGACCAGAGGCTGTTGGAGTGGGGAGGACAAGCAAAAATGAATGAAAGTAGAAACAGAAGAGAGAAAGCAGATGTCCCTGGTCTGGCCGGGGGTGAGAGAGCAGGGGCTTGTTGACAGTTGGATAAATCTTGTGTGGAGTGAGGGAGATGAGGAAAAGATCTTAAATCACTTTTATATCTCACTTAGCAGTATGTAGCAGTAGACCACTAACATGTGTTGTCTGATGATACAATTTGTCTCCGACCCAAAGGCAGTTCGTGCACGGCCAGTAGTCATGACTCTCACTCAGACAGTGGAACAAAGTAAATAGACCTTAATTTAAACATGATGTTTCAGATTTAAAATAAAAAGTCCCTAATAATACTCTAAAACTCAGTATAATTTTTTTATGTGTGGTTTGACAATACAGAAAGCGAGATGCCTCCTTTTTTTGTGTAAATATGACTATTAAATATTGATGTGGCAGCATGGCGGCGTAGTGGTTAGGACTGTCAGCTTGCACTTTCAGGGTTCGATTCCCACCTTGGATCTGTGTGTATGGAGTTTGAATGTTTGTGCGATGGATTGGCGACCCCATCCAGGGTGTACCCCGCCTCGTGCCCTAAGTCTCCAGTGTTTAAGGCTCCAGGCCCCCTGCAACCCTGTATACTGGATAAAGCAGCATAGATGTGAAGTGAGTGAGTGAGTAAATATCGACCCGCCTGCACTTGTACCGCAGACTCCACCATTACACAACACATCCCTTAAAGGAGGGAAGGACCATGACGCTGAGTTACAGTAGCAGTGTCAGGGTTTGGTACAGTGAGTTTCTCCCATTAGGAGGAGCAGAAGATGCCGGTGTTCTATAAATTCATCATACCCAACAGTCTGTCCTGCCCACGCTTACCTCACATGCGCATACCAAAGATCATTTATGTGTCGCTGCTTTTGTGCTCGGCCCATGCAGCCTCTCGTAAACTTTTATCCATGTTATACTGTAACATGGATAAAAGTTAGAATGACAGTGAGGCCATATGAGAAAAACTGAAAGGGAAAGTAAAAGGAAAAATTATAAGTATGCCTGAAGTTAATAAACTTTTTAAAAGCAATAAATTAGTAGCAACTCACAGGGGTATGTCAGCATTGCCCAAGACTGGGCTATGGTGAGGAAACCAGAACCATTAGAGGATTGGGGAGAGAACAGGTCACAGCTGGAGCTAGACAAAAGAAGATTTAAGGTCGTACCATGAGGCAGAAAAAATGCTTAGAGTAATACAGTTTCTGATTTAGCATGATTGATTCAGGGGGGAAGCTAAGATGGCTTTATGTCTTTCTATGTCAAATTTGTAGACCAACACATTGGCTGCCATTTTGCAGAATGAGAAGAGATAATAATCTGTAGCATAAATAATCCCCTCTGCCGTCAGGTGACTGTCTTGTTTTATTAAATACACATGGTGACAGTGTGCTAAACTCCACCTCAAACAAACAAATCAAGGTAGTGGTAAGTGCCCGCACCACTTAGTACCACTTTTGTCCACTAATGGGCTCCTGGTTCTGTGCCAAGGTGCATTTGCTCTGGGAAAGTCAGCTTCGGGGACGATAAAGTACTGTAGGCCTACTGTAGTGTAAAGCAACAGAGACACAACCCACTTCAAACTGCTTAGGAAACCAAAGAGTTCTGAGGACAACGACAACTCAAATGTAACCAGGTACTTCTCAGATTCCTAGAAGCTTGAGTGTTGTCGACTCTTTTTTTTTTTTTTTTTTGGATAAAAAGGCCAGAGTTGTGTTCATTCATTCATCTCATTATTCATTCATTCATTTTTCTGCAACTTTTCCAGTTGAATTATGGTGATGACAGACTGAAAAGGTCAGCTCAGACTTTTCTATCCCCAGACACAGATTCCAGTTTTGGATCCTTTGGGATCCCAAGCCATCTGTGTTATATAATTTCTCTAGTAGAGTCTGGGTCTGCTATAGTGTTCAGTCCAGTGGGATGCCTGACAGATCTCTAGCTGGAGCTGACCATTAGGCTTCCTTGTAGCTTCTTTCTCAATCACACCTGGCAACTCATGCCCACCACATGTTCTCACAACCTTATTCTATCCATTGCTACCCATAACTTGTGATCCATAAGTGTTGATATTCTATCCATCGCTACCCATACAGTAACTTGTGATCAAGTTTTGATATGGATGTACTGTTTGTAATGATGTAATTATTTTAAAAAATTATTTACCTGTTGGAAACATTGATTAATGTCTCATCATTTGTACTTTCTATGTAGTCGCTAGGTGAAGTCGAGCTCATCGCTCCCCCTACCATCCCAAAACATTTACGGTGTAGCAAATCTTTTTCTTTCTTTCTTTGTGCATTGATTTTTTGTGTGTTTTTGAATTAGCATTGCTTAGACTTCAACAGTAAGCACTGTGGCATTGTACCTCCGGGGTCGAGGGTTTGATGGAGTTTGCATGTTCTCCCTGTGCTTTGTGGGTTTCCTCCGGACACTCTGGTCCTTAGACATGCAGAGTAGGCCTATATCGTTTTCAAATTCCCCATAGTGTTGGAGTGCGTGTCTAAGGGACACTACAGTGTACAACTTTGCATGTCTGTGTTTGCTAAATAGAATTTTAGCGATAGGTTGTTGCCTTAAAAGCATTACCTCATGCAGTGCACTATTTTGCATTCATTCATTTTCTATACCTCTTATCCTGTACAGGGTCACGGGAAGCCTGGAACCTATCCCAGGAGACTTCATTCACAAGGTGGGGTACACCCTGGACTCGGTGCCAATCCATCACAGGACACACACTCCATGCAATTTGGGAATGCCAATTAGCCTGATTTGCATGTCTTTTGTCTTTTGATTGGAAATCCACCAAGCACGGGGAGAAAATGCAAACACCACGCACACAGACCCCAAGGCGTGACGTGAACCCCCGACCCTGGAGGTGCGAGACTACAGTGCTTAACACTACGCCACCATGCTGCCACTGCATGGAAATACAATGCTTTATTGAGGTATGGCTCCTTTGGGGAATAGTTTTAGCTGATGAAGCAAAAAATAAATAATAATACTTGGTCATATTGTGTCTGAAATTCTTGGGTCTATATATTTTACTACACATTGAACATTGATGATTTTCTATTCTATTATAGTCTCACTCATTCATCGTCTATACTGCTTTATCCTGTATACAGGGTCACGGGGGGCCTGGAGACTATCCCTGGGTACACCCTGGACAGGGTGCCAATCCATCACAGGGCACACACATACACACACACTCGCACACTCATTCACACACTATGGGCAATTTGGGAACGCCAATTAAGCTTATCTGCATGTCTTTAGACTGTTGGAGGAAACTGGAGTACCCGGAGGAAACCCACCAAGCACGGGGGGGGGGACATGCAAACTCCATGCACACAGACACAAGGCAGGAATTGAACCTAGATGTGTAAGATGACAGTGCTAATCACTAAGCCACCGTGCCGCCTCTATACTGTTCCATTCTATTTTATTCTATTCTACACTTTTGTTTAGCTCTATTTAATTCAATAAAGCAATAATCTGTTATTACACTTACCAGTTCTTTCCATATTATAAAACAATGCTGAAGTTTATTTAAAGGTAGCAGCATCAAAAATGACAAATTTACAGTTTACCTTAAATTAGAGCCATTATGAAGGCTTTACACAGCATAAGTGGCAGACACATCTCAATATCAACTGTTCAAATGAGATTATTGTATATTTTGGATGCCTTCAGCATTGTTTTACAATTTAGTAAGAAATAAAAATTAGGAAAGCATGGAATTAGAAGCTGTGTTCAAACTTTTGACCGGTAGTGTATGTGTTAGGAGTCTCTCTGACATACACCATATGCTACAGTAGGTTTCAAAAGCAGAAAATGGGAGGACACTACATACACTACATGACGGACCAAATGCATGCAGTGTAACCTCTCCCCCAACAGCTGAACTTATTTCCCGAGCAAACACAGTCATTACTCCACATCACGCATTGGGACCGACACAATACAGATCTGCACTCTAGGGCCAGGGTCACTGTTTACCATCCACAGAGAGAGCAAGAGGGAGACGAAGAGCTGCGCACAGTTTTCACGTTCTATAGTCTAGCTGGAAATTGACATGCGCCAATTGTCTTGGCGCATAGACACTTGATTTGATGTTGAACTGTTTCATTTGGCAGAAGAGGCAGCATTTTTGGCTCCTTGGAACAAATGTGAATATGAGACTGATGATGGGGTATTCTGCAGTTCTCCCATTCTAAACAAACACACACACACACTGACAGATGGATAGACAAATCGACAGATTTTACCCACGAAAAAAGCACCAAAAAAAAAAAAAAGAGGATCTTTTCGTGTCTTTAGTTTTCTCACAAGAGGCTGATTGTGGTATTGGATGATGTTTTTTTCTCATCACAAGACATAATTTTAACTATGGTGACATTCTGACTACAATTACAATTACAGTCCATTAATTGGTACCTTTGGTACGCATATAAATGTATTTCATCCAAGTGCAAGTCAACTCACTTCTGAATGTGATTGGACCACAATGGGTCCTCGAGGCGCATTTGACCCTGTTCCCACCTGTCCTCAGTGCTGTCCACTTTTGATACGATCACACAGGATGCATGCTAATGACTTGTGTGAATAGGGAGTGAGAGATATCATCTCCTCATGTCATGTGGTTCCCGGATGCACCCAGGGGTCTCTGTATAAAGGAACAGACCTTAGTTCTTCCACTCCAACAAGCTCATCTTTTATAATAGATTTACTGTAGCTAACCTTTTGAAATGAATACTTAAAGCGAGTGCTATGCTTATAGGGACTGAAGTTTGTCTTAAATCAAAATTGAGGTGCATCAAGTATTTTACAATAGGTTGTTATAAATGTTCCTGTTCTGCACACCGACCGTGAGGTTTGCCCAGTCTATGTAAATAATTGGAGACAAATTCCACAACCCTCGTTCCGTGCAAAAATGCATTCCAAAGTTCAGCTAAGACTAATATGAAGCTTTCGCATTAGTAGTTAGTATCTTTCAAAGTTAAGGTGTATTTACTGTAAATGTAAAAGTACTACAAATTAAACTCTATGGCTAGTTCCTAGGTCTAGACCCGGGTGTGTAGAAGCTTCAAATGAGCCTCAGCTGAACTTTGGAATGCATTTTTGCACAAATTGAGGGTTGTGGTATTTGGCTCCATTTACATAAATTGTTCTCGCCTTCTGGGTGGCATTAACTTCACAGTCAGTGTGCAGAGCAGGAAAATTTATAAATGACCAAGACCTATTGTAATGTACTTCCATGCGCCTCAATTTTGATTTAAGACAGACTTGAAAAAGATAACAAAAAAATATATATATCTGAAAATAAATGGCTTGTATGTAATGCAAAATTAATTGGTGTTACAAAGTTACATATTGTATATTCAGAGAAGCTTTTTGTAGTTGTAGGCCTGTAAGGTTATGTACAGATAAAAAGAGAGTCAAATATTGCCCCTAGAAATTTTTTTTAAGCTAAGTAGCGTTTGGAAACTAGTGTGATATTGACCGATAATACTGTGCATGTTTCTTTAAGAGTGCAGTTCTTGTAACAATCAGCTAATCACCCTAATTGATACACTAGGCTGAGAGTGTAAGCGTTAGTGATGGGAAGTTTGAACCATTTTAGTGACTCGGTTCTTTGAATTTCGTTCATCAAAATGAACGAATCTTTTTTTTGAGTCATTTCGTTCATTTCGTGCTTTTGATCAGAAATAAATTTAAATGTTGCGTTTTCAATAAAAAAGACCCTCAATACGTCTACATACACAAATTTTGGCTATAGTTCCAGTTATGAAAATATTACAATGCAATTAAGGACATATTATAATAAACAGAATGAGTAGCTCACCTCTCATATCTTGCAGTCGGAGTCGTTTGTTCTTTTGAATCTATTGAACTG